>JAQQZT010000015.1:1023426-1034146 GCA_030068275.1 Clarias platycephalus | reverse complement strand
TCCTGGGATAGGCTCCAGGCCCCCCGCGACCCTGAACAGGATTAAGCGGTATAGAAGATGACTGACTGACTGCATTATACCTTAAAAAGTCCATTGTTTCAATTTATATTAAAAACACGGATGTGTGGGAAGAAATTAAATAAGCAATCTAATGCAGCCTATTAGAAGATGTGCAGATGATGACTGTATTTTATCTCTTAATCACAAAATATCACAAGATATCAAACGATATCAAGGTATCAATCCCAGAAGCTCCTCCAGGGTCACTGTAGCTGTGTCTCAATTCTCATTCAGGGGCTTCGTCCTTTGAAGAAATCAGGCTACACCACAGGATGTAATAATATTAATAAGAGCCTTTACGCAGGACTTCTGAGGAGGTGAATGAAATAGGAGTCTGTGGTAGTGCTTATGTAGTGCTTAAAAACACAAAATAAACGGAGCATTGCCATCTCCTGGAGACCTCACGGGGCTCTGGGAATTAAAAGTAAACTTTCACGCCCTCACTGGATGAGTTAAACTTCACTAAGGGCTCATGTGTCACTTTAAATTGAGGCTGAGAGCAAATGCTAGACTGATAGAATGCCACTCTCCGTCTCTTTCTCAAAATGCTTTGTTTTGGTACCTACTGATCCCACGAAGTGCGCAGGTATCAGGGTCCTTAAATAAACACGCCACCAAGTGTAGTGCATCCGCACTGACTGCACCTATGACTCGTTCACATGGCAACCGTGCGTTTAGATGGCCACAGCTCTGCCTGTTCAGAACTCCGTGGGGAATCAGCCTGCGGTATCTTCTCATGACTCTGCCAATCACGAGACCCATGCTGTTACTACATGAGAAAATGAGATGTTTCACAGTGTCGTCCTCAGGTCCTACGTCCACCATTGTCTCTTCTCTGGCTTGCAAAGAATGTCGGAATAGGTTGGGCCCAAAAGGAACCCCCCATTGCATCCTTCATTGGCACGGGAACAAAAGCTGCATCTGAAAGAGCCTCCGAAATCTGACACTGTGACGTGTCTTCAAATTTAGACACCGCTTGTGTCTTCTACAGAGCTGTTTCCTTTTAATAAAATAAAAGAACATCAGATGTGGAAATGAATTTCGCCTTAAGCTGTTTCTTTTTTTCTCTCTTTTTTATTATTATTTTTTTTTACAAATCTCCTTTTAATGTCCATGTCTCAGAAAAGCACAAAATGATTAGAGCACAACAAGAGCACATGTAGATCCTAACCTCGGGCTCTGTGACCTCAACGACATTCCCCCATAAATCCGTCCCTCGAGTCTTTGAGTGTTATAACAGGTCGAACTGCTCAGGGAGTTGATTATATTGAGCTCTTAAGCCTCAGAACCTTATAATAGATTTCCAGAGTCGGTGCAAATCCACGCACAGGTGGCAGCTGCTTCATCACTGGTGATTCTGAGAAAGAACAAAAAATATCTCACACAAAATGTCAAGGCTTGCTTTTTTTAAATAAACTCCAGAGAATGTAAAGCTGTTCTGTTTACACGTCTTCTGAGAGTGAGTTGGTGCCGTGTGATAGAAAAATAGAAAATATTTGTCCATATTGATGGATTTCCTGGTTAAGCCTCCCGTTTCTAATGTTAAGTCATATACTGTTTAAAAAGGCTGATCCAACTATTTAAAATATATTTTACCAATTGTTTATTGCATTAATGTAGAACTAAAATGAATAAGCGAGTTGAACTTACCTGTGTAGTCTATATACAAAATCACAGTAACTCGTCAACAGTTATATGACTTGAAGCTGCAGAACTTACCGTATACAGTATATAATATACACTGCTTACTAGGCGTGTGTATATTCGTGCATATTCCAGTCTAATTTCTATAATATTTATTCAGTTCATTGAGAAATCCTACGCATATCGTAACATCCGAAAGTCGTCCGTCGTCACATATCAATTTCCTACGAATTCAATTCACTCCGGTTTCTGGCTTCCATGTTATTTACACTGTCTCTTAGCCAGGCTGTCTCTGAGCACAGACAGAGAACTTCAAGATAGGACCGCGTTCTCAGCACACATGGAGATCCTGGGCTCGGGCTCCTCATGCAGTAACCCGGAGAACTCCGCACTGTTTGGTTTGGATGACGCTACTCGTATATTTCAGATGATGTTCCTACATGTGACACGTCCTGATCCGCCCAAAGCTCCCGCCATCACAAACAGATGTGATACCACAGAGTTCTGTCTGGATGAAATTTGGACAAGCAAGAACTTTGGCTTACGGAACAGGTAAATTTATTGTATAAAATAAACATTTCACTTAATAATTTTGGAAGTAAGGAATTATGAATTATTCAATCATACCTACAAGAACCTCTAAAAAGCCCTTATTTCTAAGACTGCGTTTATTAACTAGGTAAGTGTGGAGTATACCTTACAAATTATTGCTAGTTAATTACTTTTTAATACCTTTTTGGTATTCATCTACTTTGGAGACTCTTATTTTGACACTTATTTAAGATTTCAAATGTGATTTCACATTTTCTGTTTTGCATTGGTTTCTTTTATGCTTTAATTTGATTCTGGTGTTCCTGTTCTTGGTCTAATTTAAGAAGAAAATGTTTTTCATTGGTTGACACAGTGGTGTAATGCTCAGCACTGTGGTTTCACACCTCCAGTGTTGAGGGTTCGATTCCGGCCTCTGGTCTCCGTGTATGTGTGTGTGTGTGTGTGTGTATGTGTGTGTGTGTGTGGAATTTGCATGATCTCCCCATGCTTGTTGGGTTTCCTCCAGGTACTCAAGTTTCCACCTCGTGCCCCGAGTCCCATGGGATAGGCTACAGACTTCCTGTGACCCTGTACTGGTTACGCGCTTTAAAGAATAAGTAAAAATGTTCTTTGGTGGTTCTTAAGTTAAGTTTTCTGAAAAGTTCTAAAATGGCTCTTGAGGTGTTTAATTGATAATTAAAGACTGTTAGGTTCCAAAAATGGTTGTGAAGGGTTCTTTAAGTATTTAATGGAGAATGAAGAATGTTTTTATTTGCAACCCTTTCTAAGAGCCAACCGTACCCCACAGAGAACCATTCAGTATAGTTGTTTCATGTAGTTCTTACCATGTTTATTTATTTGGTACACTTTGACCAAATGAAATTAGTTCTTCAAGGGTTCTTTAAGTGTCCCCACTGACAGCAACCCTCTCACTGCACTTGAACGCTTCAACCTCCCCTCTGTCAAGCTGCAGTCCTCTTGCCTTCTCCTCCTATTTCTTCTTCATTCATTCTCACTGACATTCAAAAGCTGCCCTCCCACCTGTCCTGGTGCAGGGATAAATTCTACCCCATCATTACTTGATATGCTTCACCATAACTTTCCCTGTCTAGCTTTGAATATTTCCCTCCCATTTACCAAAACTTACATTTTTCTCCATTTTCTCCATGTCTTCCTGCATCCTATTGACCCTTCCAGACCCTGACTCCTTCCTACCACAGAGTTAACCACAGACCTCTCCTTACTTTACTCATCCATGGACCTCCTGTGGCCTCTATCCTCTTAATGCAGAAAGATTACATATTGACATAGACAACAAAACGCCTATCTTGTCCATAATCATAAGATTAGAATTCTTGACACAGCAAGCAGTGGCCTACTTCCTACATGGAATCCCAATCATATCAGGTGGCATCCATGAGAAAAAATCCATGCAGACTCTACACTGGTGTGCAACAAGTCTCAGTACTTGGTCTTCTTCTTTTCCCACTCTACAATAGATCTCTTGGTGAGGTAATAACCTCTCATTGATTCTTATACCACTGCTATGAGGATGAGACTCGACTCATCTTCTCCTTCCCTCTCTCAGACACTCTAGGTTCTACTCAGATCTCAGCATGTCTGGCAGACATCAGCTTATGAGTTGAAACTTAATCCCAGCAAAACTGAACTGCTGTTCATTTCATATGATTAATTCCCCTGTCAGTTCCTTATGATCTCCCTGGACAAATCTTCAGCCACTGCATGGAACCTTGGGGTACCCCTGGACAATCTCAACTCTCCTTTATCTCTCACATTGCTAATCGATACCCTCATGTCAAATTCTTCTCTACAACATCAGAAGGATTCATTCATTTCTATCCACTCAGGTGCTTGTTCAATCCTTTATTATTTCGAAACTGGACTCCTCCACCTTGCTCCTGGCAGGTCTGCCTTTGAGCTCTGTTTGACCTCTGTACCTGATCCAGAATGCAGCTTCACTACTTGTTTTCAATCTTCCTAAATTATCCTGCATCTCTCCTTTACTTTGCTACCTCCATTGCCTTCTTGTAGCTGCTGCATCAGATTTAAAACTGTTTCTTGCTTTCAAAGCCAAAAATGAAGCAGTTTCCAGTTACCTCAAAGCGACTGGTCCCAACATCTCTCAGGATACAAGGAAGCCCTGCATCAGAACTCGACTCCTTCTGGAGCCTAGGTGGTGTAATGAAATTCCTCTAGATGTTCAAACAGCTGAGTCACTGGTAGTCTTCAAAGACAAGTCTTTAAATCAGCACTTCATACTTTTTTTATACTACATAACCTCCTTAACAGAGTTTTAGACAGATGCTATTCTTAGTCCAAGACCTAGTAAAGTAGTATCAGGATGTATTTATTGAGAGACTTCTAAGCAATTCTAAGTCACTCCAGATAAGGCATCTACTAAACGCCATAAATGTGAACTTGGACCACTTTTTGAAAGAGAACTATTAAAGGCTAAACAAAAGGAAACACCTAAGAACCCCTAGGTTCCCTAAATGCAGATGTTTCACATAAAACTCAAGTTTTCCTATTTCTATCTTTTCTCAAATAATTGAAATGAAATCATCCTTGTGAAGTAATTTTTTTTATTATTATTTCTTCTTTTTAACTGATAATAAAAATCATACACATTTCAAGAACATTGCATACAGTAATCAGTTCAGTTTCCAAACTGCGTTGTGTTTTTTAACCGCAGCGGCATGGCCACTTCACACAGCAGCTCAGTCGTCATAACCACAGTGGATCATTTTGCTGTAGAACAGTGATGACTGGTTCTCATTTAGCACGGAGGTCTCAGCCAAGACGGAGAGCTGAGCCAGCTCAGAGAGAAGCAGTGCACTCGACTGCTTTGGCCCGAGGTCATTTGGGTCTGCAGTTTAGAGGTAATTAAAGTGTGGCCCGTGTCCAAGCAGCAACTCGGGCCAAAATGCACTTATTTGCAGAAGGAAGCAGAACCAGGCCCAAACAGTGGAAGAGATCTCATTCGTCCTTCAGAGGAAGAGAGGGAAGCATGCCAAGAGCAACTACAGCTCAGGAATAAAATGTGTATGAATAAAAAGGCAATAAAAGCTGAAATATTTAATAAATGCTGAATGGGACGTTATGGATACGGTTAAGTGAAAAAAAGATGGAACCCATTAACTCTATCAGCTCTGGAGCCTTTTCGAGGATGGTGGCATTGATATTCTCCGGGTTTCATGGCCCTTAAAGCTGTAATACAGAACACACACAGTAATTCAGGTCATTCATTTCTCATTCTGCACAGGAAAAAAAATAGACACAATGAAAACATGAGCGAAGCACTCCATGAAGCTCCGCAGAGATTAGATCAGCTCTAGTTGAAGGGAAACAGCTCAACTTCAGCAGAACTGTAGAACACCAGAGCTGTTATTCCCCTGAGAAGAACTTCAACATCGTGTCCCAGATCTCCTCCGCTGCACATCCAAGGATAGGGCCCCTAAAAGGCGCAGCCTGGAGACCACTCAAGGGGGCACAAGGGTGTACTCGGAGCTTAGGAAGAAACAAATGCGTCTCGGACTCTCACGGAAAGGCTCGGCCGCGCTGGGAAGAATGCTCCAGAGGAATGTGGTGGTTTTGAGTCAGTGGTAGAAAACGGTCTACATTATTGTTGTTAATGCGAGTGTGTGTATGTGGGACCTTGTAGGATAGATTCTGGTCTTCATAAGCACATTTGTGATTTTGTGCAGAACATCGATAATTGAAATGGCTCTGTGTGATGTCATAGTGGGCAGGGCCAAAAAAAAGCAACATTATGGACGATATTGATTCAAAATACTAATTTATGTTGTTTTGTCTTTTTTAAAGAAGATGGATAAATGAACAAAAATTTGACAAACTCCATGAGAATTAGGAAAACAAATATTTGCACAGCAGTCTATACACCGTCAGGGATAATAAAGCTAGACGAGAGCGTGTGTATTTGTATGGAGAATTTGTTAGGTCATCTCCTTCAGGACCTGCAGTTCTGCAGAAACAGCCTGATGTGATCAACCCAACCTTTAGCGTGCAAACAACAACATCATGAGTGCATTGAGATCATGTGTTCTTGGGCTTTATTTTCTTGTCTTGTTTTATTTCCTGTAAACACGTGCTTGTTTACAGATCGCCCAGTAATCAATGCTCAGGGTGGATCTGATTAAATCTGCCTTCACCTGCAGGGCGAATAACAATGAGTACAGTGATGTAAAAAAAAAAAAAAGAAAAAAAGAGAGACTTTAAAACAGAAATCCAGGACGAGACAAATTGTGAAGGAAGCTGAGGACGGAGGCGTGGTGGTGATTTAGCGATGGAAGGGACGCTTTAAATCAGACGCACATCTGAGACCAGGATTTTCCTTCTTCTTGAGTCAAAAGCACTTGAAATGAATCCCCAAGCAGACTCATGGACTTGAGAGCGGGGTTTTAAGCGCGATGTGTGTCTCCGCTGAACTCCAGACCCTACAGCTGGCCTGTAAAAATCTGTGGCTCAAAAACATAAAGTCATATTTAAACGACAGAGAAGGAAAAAAATCCAGGGAAAAGGAAAGAGTGTTTTTCTCTGGTGCGTTTTTAAACGCTGCAGAAGTTCAAATAAATCATGAGGCTTTCCAAAATGTGATGGTGTGATAAACGAGCGACCTGAACACACACACACACACACACACACACAGTATTTCGACTGTCTTGTGTATTACCATCGGGTTGCCAGATTTCCAAACTCACCCTTCCCTAAATGTTGTTTTAACAGGAGGAGTCAAAAAGTATCCGCAGTCCTCCTGTTGGCCACGCTGTCTTATTAGCTCTTCTCTCTCAAGGCAACTTTCTCCCCAGTCGCTGCTGTGCAAGTGTGTACATGTTACAGAGGTGCGGGCAAAAATGGACAGAACGGAAACATCTTCAATTGCTGACCGAGAAAAAAACATGACTTTTTTGGGGGATTAAACACAGAGGACTGATATCCGAGGGTGTTGTGATCTCACTTGACGAATCATGTCTGCACACTTTTGCTCCTGATCTCGCTCCATCTGAATTTCACCTGTTTTGTCCCCTGAAAGCAGCCCTACGAGGACGAAGATTCACTTCTGATGAAGAAGTGAAGACAGCAGTACATTCGTGGTTGTGGCTCGCAGCTCAGCCTAAAACATTTTTAATGAGGGAATACAAAAGCGTCTTGATAGATGTGTATTAAAAATCAACGAGATTATGTTTTAAAATGATGTATTTGTCTTTTCTTAAAGTTGTGTATATCTTTAACACAAGTTAAATAGTAATATTATAATACACTGGATTTGTTTGTGATGTGTTTAAAAAATCCACCGATTTATTATGAGGAATCAGTTTATCTATGGATATTACCTATATTACCTATATTACCTCCGGCTGCGAGAAGTTACAGCCTCACCCGGGAACCGAACCAGCGATCTCCGGATGATAGGGCGAGCAGTTTACCACTGCGCCACTCGGAGGCCCCATGTATATACAGTTGGTTAATAAATAATTTACTTTATATGGTCTAGGCTGTGCTGAAAAAAAGGATATTACATTCTATATTGCACAACCCTGAAGCCTGTATATATTAATTAAAACAATAATACTAATGCAAAAAAAAAATAGCTGAAAATGCCCTGGGGTTCAAGGGTTAACGAGCCCATAACTGCTATGATATATGTTAGAACAGGATCTAACTTTCTAATTCACTTTTTTATCATGTTAAGACATTCGGTCTCCATTCTGTTTGAACACATGATTAACATGAGGGGAAAAACAACCCTGCAATTTGTTATTTTTTGGAAACAGGCCAATCAGTTCCCCCCAAAATGATGCCCAACCTTCTTTAGCACTTAGTAGTGTTTAAACTTAGATTGATAAACATTGATGATGTCATCGTGAACTAATGCGCACATATTGTCCCATATTTTATTTGTCAGAAATGAGTCTCATACAAGGACTTTTTCAGTCCCTGCATTCTGATTGGCTAGGGAAATGCACTTCCTTAAAAGGGCGTTCAGGGGCGGGTTATTTAAAACTACAGACACTGAAACAGTGCATTTGAAAAAGGAGTGAAACAGAAAGAAAATCAAGCCAGAATGCAGGATCTGAGGTGTGTTTCAGGTGGACCTTTATCACACACATTTTGGAGATCTCTAAGACTTTTTATAAAAATTAGTATAATACATGACCTCACTCACTCACTCATCATCTATACCGCTTAATCCTGTATTAAGGTCTGGAGCCTATCCCAGGAGACTTAGGGCACAAGGTGGGTTACACCCTGGACAGGGCAAACTCCACGCACACAGAGACGGGAATCGAACCTGGACCCTGGAGGTGCAAGTCGACAGTGAGTATAATACATGACCTTTAAATGTATTTATAAATTAACAGAATGTATAAAATTACTTTTATCTTCATCTTCTATAACATTTTTCCATGTGCAGAGTCACGGGGGGCCTGGAGCCTGGAGACTTAGGGCACTAGGTGGGGTCCAACCTTGTGCCAATCCATCACAGGACACACACACACACACACACGCTCTAGAAAATTTGGGGACGCCAATTAACCTAATCTGCATATCTTTGGTCATGCAAACTCCACACACACAGACCCTGAAGTGGGATTGAACAGTGAAGGTGCAAGGCCACAAGTTCTAACCATTGCTGCCAAAATAACTTTTATTTAATGAAAAACTTCTAAATGTTAGCGAATTGCTGTGGTATAACAAGAATAAAACCCTTTCTGTTAAAGCAGGAACAGTATCTCTATAATGGCATGAAATATCATGTTTTAATTTATTATACAATAAGTATTAGAATGCATGACCGTGACAGACAGCCATGCTGAGGGGAAACTGCAGTTTTAATCCTGTTTGATCAGAAATGTTTGGCATGAGCAGAGCCTGTTAAGTTTCAGAATTGTGATTTTTCTCTCACACACTTGGCAACTCTGGTGCTGAAATATCCGACACTTCTCACTTTTATAACACACGCCCTTTATAGAGTGGCGCGTCTAAATGACCAATTACCTCAGTGGAAAAAGCTACATGCTGCTTTTACGAACCCAATCTTTGACTTTTTGGAACAATTTCATACTGACAGAGTTTTCCGAGCATCATTCCTTTAGGAGTAAACCTACAAAATAGTCGTCCGTTTTGCTCACGTAGACGTTATGCATGTAGGAGTGAGATTCAGACAGAAAACAAAACACGAGCTGACGAGCTGAATGAATGAATGAATGCACAAAAAAAAAAAGCCTGCAGGAAACGTGCAGCATGTTCTACAGAATGAAATAATCAAAACATGAATGTGAAAAAGGGACATGAGGATAATAAACAGCGCTTTGGTTCCTGGTATCAAAGCAGCTTTGTGTGCAGCCTCTGATCCACAGCTGAAAGTCATCTTCATATCCAGAACTTCCTTTCTGTCCTTCCTCTGCATCTCTCCAGGACACCAGAGCTCTGATTTCCCTCCTCTGTGCTTACATCAACAGGCAAGAGGGGAAGAAAAAAGCATGAGCAAAATACCCTTCATACTTGCTTTCATGTTCAAGTCAGTTAATCATTCTGTCCTGACTGAGATTCACGCCTCCTCCAGACGCTGAGCGAGTCCGTCTTCAAATCTGTCAATCCTTCTGTCATAAACAACATTTTTCTTGCATTCAGTAAGTCAGAATTTCACTGACTCACTCATTCATTCTCTATAGCGCTTATCCCGTACACCAACTCATCACGGGGCACACACACACACACACATAAACACACTCGCTCACACTCTACACGCAGTTTGTAAACACCGGTTAGTCTACCCTTCATATATTTGGACTGTAGGAGGAAGCCAGTGTACCCGGAGGAAACCAGCCAAGAACGTGGAGAACATGTGAGGCAGGAATCGATCCCTCCACCTCCACCGCTAACCAGCACAACACCGATACGAAACTTCAATCGGAATTTGAAAATTCTCACATCCAGCGAATAACTGAATGATTCAGTGAATCTTTCTGTCTTGTCAAAAAATTCATTCATTCACATTTAGTGAATCAGGGTTTAAATGAATTAATCTTTCTGTAATTAATAAGATTCACTGCATTTGTCTTCCTAAGTTTAGCTCCTCTTGTATTCTATGAATCAGTCTTTGAATCATTGAATATTTTTGTCTTGAGCCAGTGTCTAAATCAGTGAATCTTTTGTCACAAAAGATTTTCATATGAGTGAATCGTAATTAGAATCTGTGACTGATGCTGGTGGTGTAGTCGTTGGCATTGTTGATTCAGTTGCTGGTTCGATTCCCGCCTCAGGTTCTCTGTGTGTGTGTGTGGAGTTTACATGTTCTCCTCGTGCTCGGTGGTTTTCCTCCGGGTTCTCACAGTACAAACACATACAGATTAGGCTGATTGGCGTTATATATACAGTGGTGTGAAAAACTATTTGCCCCCCTCCTGATTTCTTATTCTTTTGCATGTTTGTCACACAAAAT
>JAQQZT010000015.1:994697-1006704 GCA_030068275.1 Clarias platycephalus | reverse complement strand
AGACAGAGAGTTCTGCTGTACAGAAAGACACACAGACATGGACGTGGACTTCAACCTCAAATAATAATCATAATAATCATAATAATAATAATAATAATAATAATAATAATATCACTGATTGCATTAAAGATCAGCAGATTATTATTAGATTTACACATTTTAACTCTTTCTACAGACTCTTTACACTAGTTAGTAAATAAGATCATGTTGTGTTCTTTCGGTCCGTGACTCTGGGCTCCTGAACACTGTACAGGATCACCAGATATAAAAACTAATATTGTATCCTATACGACTCAAATAAATGTAAAATTCTAATTGCTTTGGAGTTTTATACAGGGGGTGTACAATTATTACATTTACATTTATGAAAAATTAAGCACTTATAAAGATTAAATTGATTATAAAATATTTCTCTTCTTCCTCCTGACCAGAATCACAAACACACCACGGCTACAGAGTTACAGAAAGAGCAGCCGGTGTCCATATCATTTTTAAATCTCAAAGAAATAAATAAAAAATATATTGACAGGATAAAGGAAATTAATGAATCATTCAGGGTTTTTTTTTTTTTTTTTTTTTCAATTGTAGATTTTATATTTTACATTATTTTCTATTGGCTTTTGCCTCTCTTATTTCCTTTTTTTTTTTTTTTTTTTTAGGTCACAAACAGTCGTGTTAGCATTTCACTACATACTCTACTGTGTGTGTGTGTGTGTGTGTGTATACGTAACTAATACAATTAGTTTTTTTTATTTCCCCGATCAAAGACTTTTAATATTGAAGCGATACTTTTGTTTTGTAAGTCGTGACAGTTGATGACTTCCGGTAGCGGGTGCAGCTTCCGGTCGGAGCTCTACACGGATACAAAGTGTTGCTGCACTCCTGCTGAACTCTGAGTCTGGAGCCTCGGGGTGATTAACCGTCCGCTCCGGGGTTTAACTGTGTTAGAGAGAAGACTCGGGTTTATCACTGCGGAGGGACAGACGGACAGACAGACAGGGGGACAGACAGACAGGGGGACAGACAGAGACAGCACTGAGACATGGGTTTAAGGAAGAAGAACAAAAGTCCTCCGATCCTGAGCCATGAGTTTGTGATCCAGAACCACGCAGATATGGTGTCCTGTGTGGCCATGATCATCCTGCTGGGGCTCATGTTCGAGGTACACACACACACACACACACACACACACACACACACACACAGAGAGAGAGAGCTGGATTTACACCTGGGCATCAGCAAACACTTCCTATGAATACAACATACAACACTCAGCTGTATATACACACACACACACACACACACACACAGAGTATATACATATACACACACACACACGGTATGTAAGTTGTGTGAGAGTGCAGCCTGAGTGCTGAGGATATCCGTGCTGATATTCAGTACAACAGCACTCCCTCGAGTGTGATGTCGCTTTTATACAACAGCTCCACAAACAGCATTTATTATCAACAGATTATGATTTGTTTCTTTATTAACACCACTTATTTAGCTCCGCCCACACACATCCTTCCACACCTGGTGGATCTAACTAACCGCGACTGACAGTTAACGAGCGACAGTTAGTGTAATTAACCACTGGACAACACCTGGGACACGCCCACTCATGCATAGAGTTACAGTGCTGTTACAGTGCTGTTACTGTCTGTTATCAGCACTTTTGGTTTAACAGCTCTCGTCCAGTCAGATTACTAAATAATAAATAATGAATCACAAGGGACCGGCTGATACGGCGCTGATTCGGTTTGTCTTGCGATTCTGTAACTATCACAATTTTATTAATTTCCCAATGCGATATGATTTAATTAAATTTTTTTCAGGTTTTGTTACAATTCTAAACAAACTGTGCCGCCTGACAGTGTGTGAGAATATTTCAGATCACCTTTAGAGTCAGTGTGGTGGTGATTTGTGAACCGCCATACAGAAGAATCGCTATACATCACTGAATCGATCCTTTGGGTTCTGGAATATTCCTAGCACTTAACTGATTTAAAACCCCTCCCAGCCCTGACTCCGCCTCCTTCTGCTTTGTCTTTTTCTCTCTCAGTCGAGGGTAAACGAGTTTGACGGTTTTCCTTTTTTTTTTTTAAAAGATGTAAATAAGATTACGCATCGATTTCACACCGAACTCAGTCTCTCTCTCAGACAGTAAATCAGTTTTAGACTCGGGCAGGTAGGTGGACTTATATTTCCTGTCTCGTCTACATATTTATCAGCTGCAGGTTCATCAGAGAGAAATAAAAAATTATCACTAATAAATTTTCCGCAGTTTCGCAGATATTGTACCTCTTTGTGAGACCTGGACTGGTTTATCTGTTGGAGAATATCGGGGTCGTGCAGCTTCATCAGCCGGACTCGGTTCTGGATTGTGATTGATTGTTTCGCGTTTTGAAGCAGTTTGTAGTTCTTTGTGGCTCATTATAGCTCATTATAACTGTATACGGTCCTTTACAGTCGTGTGTGACTCTGCGTAACTGTTTCCTTTATACTCTAGTGAAGTATTGCAGCCATGTTCAGTCTAAGTGTAAAAATAAACTGACTTTCTGACTTGTGTTTATTTTAATGGTCGCAGGTTACAGCCAAGTTCGCCATCATGTTCATCACGGTGCAGTACAACGTCACGCAGACCCCCGCTACAGGTACGTCTCCTCTCCTCCTGTACACCTCCTCTCTCCGCTCCCACCCCTCCTCTCCGTTCTCCTCCTCCTGGTCTGTTCTGTACCTCTCCTCATAAACACCTCTTTTCTTTCTCTTCTCTCCTCTTCTGCTGCTCTTGTAAGCCCTCCTCTTCCTCCTCCTCCTCCTCTTGAGTGTGTTTTTGTTCCACTCTATAGTACTGATTGTGTATAATTCTCTCGAACCCAGTGGAGAAGGTGGAGCAGGTGAACCTGTACCAGTCCGGCCCCAGAGACGTGGCCACCGTCTTCTTCTACCTGCTGATCGCCATCATCCTGCACGCTCTCATCCAGGAGTACGTACTGGACGTGAGTCTCGCTCTCACTCTCTACAGAATGTTTATCTTCTCACTGACGCTCAGCACGCGGCTGCACAGCCTCCTCGACACCGCTTTAAAAAAATCCATCTGAAGTCCACATGGTGCGTTTTATAAAAACAGAAACCGTTTAATCGCCTTCATCAGCAAAATACAAACACGTCTCCGGGTCAGATGCAACTGGAACCGCGTCCCGGATTCAGATTCATCACTCAGGGCGGAGTCAGTTGGCCACGCCCAGTTACTGGAGATTTACAGACATATTGAATAAAGTGAGCTTTAATATATTAAATGTGTTTGTGGAGATTACACAGGCTCAGTCGCGTACTTAAATTATTTTGCCCAAAAAATCTAAATAATTTAAAATCTGAGCATGTCGAGTTGTCATGGCAACTAAATCAAAATTACGCAAAAGTTATTCATGCAATTACAACATTAAAGCTTCATCACATCTTTATAAAATACATTTTCATGAGAAGATCCAAAAACTGCTTCAAGGAAACAGTAAACATTTGTTAAATCATTTTTATTAGCTTTTTCTTAAATTCTGAGAATATGGTCTTTCACATTGCACATATGTTTTAGGTCTTTTTACATTTAAAGGATTAATGTATAAACTTTAGTGAACACATTGGTTTAAAAATGAATATTCATCATCATCTTTGATTTCTAAGGGGGGGGTGTAAACTTTTGCTCTCGACTGTGCATGGATAAACCTAACAAAGCTTGTGAGAGAGGTGTGTGTGTGTGTGTGTGATTAATCAGCACTAATCACTTTCTCCTGAATCCTTACAGAAGATAAATCGGCGTCTGCACTTGTCCAAAACGAAACACAGCAAGTTTAACGAGTCGGGGCAGCTGGCGGCGTTTTACTTCTCGTCCTTCGTCTGGGGCTGCAGCATCCTGACAGCGGTGAGACACACACACACACTCGCTCACACACTTCACTCCTCCACACCCGTCTGTCTGTGAACCTGGAGTGAGTAAATGTGTGTATTTCTTGCTGTACAGGAGGAGTTCGTGACCAACTCGACGTTCCTGTGGGAGGGGTATCCTCACACACGCATGGCGTAAGTCTGTTCATCGCACAGGGAGACCGCGCTCACCGATCAGAGAGTCACTTACATTCAGTGGGTAGGATTAATTAAATCATTTCACCGAATAGAGTCAGTCGTGTTCAGGGAATAACTGATTGGACTCGGCTAACTGATGCATGTCGACTCTTCTTAGGGGTATTCGACTCATTTCACAAATAAAAGTCACTTCTGTTAAAGACTGTGCAAATCAAAATGATTAGATTAGAAACGACCTGTGTACCTCAACATGGAGGGAGAGAGGGAGAGCAGAAGAGAAGGAGAGCTAACCGTTAGGTCTGGTCACAGTCACACAGTGTATAATGTAAATATATATTTAGTGTAGAGTGCAAGCAGGGACTCCAGCAGGACTAATTATGACATCATAACTAAAAGGGAGGAGAAACACAGACATGAGGGGGAACTGAGATGTAAAGCGACCGATAACCTCACCATCAACAAACCTGAGTGATCAATGAGAGTGAGGAAGACAGCATCTAAACACACCAGTTTTGTTTTTTTGGATTTTCCCCTGATTTTCTCCCTAATTTAGTCGTGTCCAATTCCTCCCAGTCACTAGGGGGCTCCACATTAAGGCTACTACTACCACTCAGTCGGGAGGGCCGAAGACTATCACGTTTCCTCGCTCACAGACGCCCCTGATTGGCTGTAGAGCCGTGATTAATGTGGGAGCACTAATACCTCTCATCCCGCCCCTCTGAGAGAGCTCGGCCAATCGGCTCCCTCTAGACCTCCGGCTGCGAGAGGTTACAGCATCACCTGGGAACCGAACCAGCGATCTCCGGATGATAGGGCGAGAAATTTACCTAAGGCTAATCTATTTACAAAAATGCTTGACTAAATAAATAGGTTTTTATTCCCGAACACTATTTGAAAGACTATTCCATAACTTTGTAAGAAAAAGCTCCGCCGTGAGGCTGATAAAGAACTTAACCGCTTGTTTTTTAGACCTAATGTTTGGTGAAATTATTGTAAAAATGCTTTAAAATGAAATAATAACAATGTAAAGTGTATTAGATATTAACGATGTGCATCTCTTTTCTTACACCAGCCGACACACACACACACACACGTCTCCTTTCTGTCTCAGTTTTCAGGTGAAGTTCTTCTACATCTTTCAGATGGCGTACTGGTTCCACGCCCTGCCGGAACTTTACTTCCAGAAAGTCAGAAAGGTAACGACCGCACCGCGCGTCCTCCAGGGTATATGTTCTAGATCTGTATACTGTATTATATCTGCTCTCGTACAGACCTACTCTCACCCACACTGAGACGCACAGTTAGTGTCATTAACAACACCTGGGACACGCCCAGTCATACATATAGTTACACGTCACAGTGCTGTTACTGTCTATTATCAGCACTCGTGGAATAACGCCTCTCGTCCAGTCAGATCACTCAGTCGGAACTGACTGGTGTATAATATATACAAGTATATAAGTACAGTACAAGTCCTCCAGGTACATCTCTATTAGAGGAAAAGTACAAAAGTACTCACCTTAAAATCTACTAAGTATTAAACATAGTGTGTGTATTAGCTCACAGTAGCCTTTAAGTCATCGTGTAAGAGCACCCTCACCCCCCCGCCACAAACTGTGTCCGTACTATTATCATCACTGTCTCAAAGCGGCTCCACTTCTGATTTAAATCACCTGCTACATGACCGAGTGTTTTAAAGCGGGAAGGCAAATCAAACAACTAGGTATAATAGCCAGCAGGTGGCGATATCACCGCTCAAACGCTACACGATACTGAGGTTACTTTACGCAACACCACCCAGAAATGTAGTGAAGTACAGTGGTGTGAAAAAGTTTTTACTGATTTCTTTTTTTTTTTGCATGTGTGTCACTCTTTAATGTTTCAGATCATCGAACTAGTTTAAATATCAGTCAAAGATAGCACAAGTAAACATGTCATGCAGTTTTTAAATGAAGGTTTTTATTATTAAGAGAAGAAAAAATCCAGAACTACATAGCCCTGTGTGAAAAAGTGTTTGCCCCCTAAACCTAATAACTGGTTCTCCTTAGTAGCAACAACTGCAATCAGGCGTTTTCAGTCATTTACAGTGAGTCTGTTACAGCGCTGTGGAGGAATTCTGGTCCACTCATCTTTGCAGAATTGTTGTAATTCAGCCACATTGGAGGGTTTTCGAGCATGAACCGCCTTTATAATGTCACGCCACAGCATCTCAGGTGGATTCAGGTCAGGACTTAGACTAGGACACTCCAAAGTCTACATTTAGTTTTTCTTCAGCTATTCAGAAGTGGACTTGCTGGTGGACTTTGGATCATCGTCCTGCTGCAGAACACAAGTTCACTTCAGCTTGAGGTCACAAGTAGATGGCCGGACGTTCTCCTGCAGGATATTCAACACTTTTTCACACAGGGCTATGTAGTTCTGGATTTTGTTTTCCCTTAATAATAAAAACCTTCATTTAAAAACTGCATGATGTGTTTACTTGTGTTCTCTTTGACTGATATTTACATTAGTTGATGATCTGAAACATTAAAGTGTGACAAACATGCAAAGAAATAAGGGGGCAAAATAAGGGGACAAATAACTCAGTAAGGGGGCAAACACTTTTTCACACCACTGTGTGAATGTAGTGGAGTGTGTGAGAGATTTGCGTTCCGTTACCTTTATTGCAAAAATGAAATGATGTTTTTGTATCACAGTTTATTGAGTATATTGATAGTTTAGTGGTGAAAGGAACACACACACACACACACACACACTGAGCGGTTTATTCCGTACACACCCCTTACTTACTAACGGATCACGTTTCCTTCCCGCCTCTGTGTCTTCAGGAAGACATTCCTCGTCAGCTCTACTACATCTGCCTCTACATCTTCCACATCACCGGTGCCTACGTCCTCAAGTGAGTCCTTCACGTTTCTCAGGAGGAGAGGACGCCGGGACGCTTCACCATCTTTTAGAACTCTGACGTGTGTGTGTGTGTGTGTGTGTGTGTGTGTGTGTGTGTGTGTGTGTGTGTGTGTGTGTGTGTGTGTTCTGCCAGTCTGCACCGTCTAGGTTTGGTTCTTCTGGTTCCTCACTACCTGGTGGAGCTGCTGTTCCACGCGTCTCGTCTCTTGTACTTCAGCAATGAGAACAAGCAGAAGGGGTGTGTCCTCCTCCTCCTCCTCCACTCTCACACCTCACAGATCTTCATTCATTTCTTTACTCCTCCGTGGAGACTGATTTAGAGCGCGCTCTCTGTACTGAGCGGACTGAACGTCACTCACGCCTAAGCACCCCCTACCCGACCCCTGACCCTGCGTCGTCTGATTTGAGTTTCAGGAGTCGTAAATACGCTGGACAGTTTGAGTGACGTTTATTCTGAAGGCTTTAACAGAAATAACGTTAACTTCATCGTAAAAAAGTAAAAGCAGTGAGCGTTAGTGTTAGTGGAGTTATAACACTGATAAAAAGATTTTTATAAATAATTACTGGAAGTGTTTTAAACCAGAAATCCAGAAGTTTAAAATTATGATCATTGAGTGTTTCTACTAAAGCATAATAATAATATAAGTACTACTACTAATAATAAATTATAATAAATAAGCAAAAAAGTAACTTTGTGACTTTCACCCTTTTTTTGTTGTTGTTGTTTTTCTACATCTTTCTTTGCTCCTCTCGCTCTCTCTCTCTCTCTCTCTCTCTTCATTTATACATTTTTCTATTTCTTTGTCTGTTTCTCTCGCTCTCATATTTTTTTTCTTTGTCTATACATTTTTCTCTCTTTTGTTTTTTTTTCCTCGTCTCTCTCTGCATGTCTGTCTATATTGACTTTATTCTGTTTCTCCCTTCACCTCTTCGTCCCTCTCTGTCGTTTCACCTCTTTTTCTGCATCTGTTTCTGTCTTCCTCACTCTGTGTGAGTGTCTCTCTCATTCTTTCTCCATCTTTATTTCTCTTTCGGATTGTCTCTCTTGCTCTCTGTCTCAGCCCCAGTTCCCCCCTTCTTTCTCTCTCTGTCCCCTCCACTGTCTCCCTCTCAAGATTCTGAGGTGCTTTAATGGCGTAAATAACAGGAGTAGATTATAGAATATAGAACATTTATAAAATAGTAGATAAATACAAATAAAAAGAGATGATAAAAACAGAATAGGATAAAAAGAGTAATAAATAAATATATATAAAATAAAAGAGTAGACATTTTGCTGTGCCGCCCAGGGATAAATCTACTCTCATGAACATTATTTCGAAAGAAAGAAAGCAAGATTATTAATAGTAAAAATAATAGTAACATCAAGAGGGATCAGTGTGTGTGGGGCTGTTTTCGGGGGGGGAAATTTGAAGGGGTGAAGAATTCAGTGTGAATGTGGTGATATTTAAGGCATTCAGTGAGGAAGGTCAGCTCTGTTTCTGTGTTACTGAGTGTGTGTGTGTCTGTCTCTGTCTGTCTCTCAGGTTCACGCTGTGGGCTCTGCTCTTCGTGGTGGCTCGTCTCCTGACTCTGACCCTCTCGGTCCTGACGTTTGGTTTCGGACTCTCCCGTACAGAGAACCAGGGCTTTTCTCTGTCTGAGGGAAACTTCAACGTTCTCACAGTCAGGTAGAGTCTCTCCGTCCGCAGAGTTTCAGTCGGAGACGCAGGACATATGTATATATGTAATAATGTGTGTGTGTGTGTGTTTGATGTTTCTCGTGTCGTCTGCGCTCAGGATGACGTGTCTCTCAGCCATTTGTCTGACCCAGGCCTGGATGATGTGGAAGTTCATTAACTTCCAGCTGAAGAAGTGGAGAGAGCAGAGTCAGGTCCAGACCAGCAAGAAGAAGGCCGTCAGTCCCAAGAGCAAACCGGGCAAAAAGGACTCGTCTCGGGGTGAGGACGTCCCCGAAATCCTGCCCCAGTCTCAGTGATGTGTGGAGGAACAAACACGTAGTGTAGAAGTGTTTAATCACAGAGGAATCACAGACGTCTCGATTCTGGAACCGTTTCCGTTTGTACATCTTCCAGTTCTAGAGTTTTCTGTAATCCGACTCTTTCATCTCATCTCCGCTGTTTTATCCGACCTCGATCCAACAAGCAACATGCGTCACATGAATTACATTTGGATTTTCAGTTACATACGTTTTTTTTTGCTTAATGTAGATTTATTCTCATTTATATTTTCTTGCACTGGTTTAGGAAATATAACATGCAGATGTCTGTAAATATTACCGCTCTATTTGATCACATGTGTAGTAAGGTGGGTAAATGTGTAAAATATACATGTGTCTTTTAGTAATAAATCACGATCATAAGCCGATCTTATACAACGCTACAGATCCACAAACCAAGTTGCATAGAACTACAGTGGAACCTCGGATTACGAGCATAATTCGTTCTGGAAGTGGGCTCGTATTCCAAAACACTCATAAACCAAAGCAAATTTCCCCATAGGAAATAATGGAAATTTTTTGGAATAAGTACATAAAAAGAATTAACACAAAATATAAAGTAAAAATAAAACAAATTAGCCTGCACTTTTCCTTAAAAAAAGTAAAAATAAATCTCGACAGATAAGTGTTTCCATTTATGCGCACAGGCGCTGTGTGTGTGTTTTTCTCTTGCGCCGCGGAGTGTTTGTGTTGTGTGTGCGCGCGCGTAATTTGACACCATGCCAGTTGCCTGTGTGTGTGTGTGTGTGTGTGTGTGTGTGTGTGTGTGTGTGTGTGTGAAGCACCCCCTCTCTGCTTCACACACACATTAAAGGCGAGAGAGTGAGCCGGCACGGTGTCAAATTAAACGCACACACATAACACACACACTCAAACACTGACACACAATAAAGGCGAGAGAGAGAGTGTGTGTGTGTTGTGTGTTCGTGCATGTAATTTGACACCGCGCCGGTTCACACACACATAACACACACACTCTGCAGCGCAAGAGAAAGAAAAACACACACACACACGCACACGAATGTTGATTATACCAGTAAGAGACGAGCACTAAGACCCAGCAGGGGAGATGATTACCCGCAGCGCCAGAGAGAGAAAAACCGTTGGCACAGTTGTAATCACGTGACGCTCGGCGTCAAATCAAGAAGCGCATGCGTGATACATGATACTCAGTGCTTGTAAACAAAGACAACGCTCATTTTTCAAGTCAAAATTTATTAAAAATCTGTGCTCGTCTTGCGGAACACTCGCAATCCGCGTTACTCGTAATCCGAGGTTCCACTGTACATTAAATGAATTATGAGCACTAGGTGGCAGTGTGGCACACAACCAGGATGTGCAGGAAACTGTCTTATGTAGTTTTATATAAGGTTAACGTTGGGAATTCTACATCATGGTGTCCAATAAACTAAAATCAGAGGAAAGTAGAATTATATTTCACATTTATTATTATTATTATTATTATTATTTGTGAATAAACTGCAAGTCCAGTTTTGTCATGTTGGTGTGTTTGAGTTGCGTGTGCTAAAACTGCTGTGTAGCTAGTGAAGACAGTTGTCTTGTCTAACATTTGTTAATCCTATTACTTTCGTCTCGTGTCTTTCAGGAGGTTCCGTCAATGGTGTGATGAAAGCAGAGGACAAAACATCACCGCGAGCCAGAAAAGCCAAAACATCGTAGATCCACAGAGATCGTCTGTTTCGTGATTTTTTTTTTTGGTTTGTTTTTTTAAATCTTTCTTGACTTCAGCTTCAGAAAGAAAAAGGTTCTTACTGTTTCCTGGAAAAAAAAAAAAAGAGTTAAATCTCACAACAGTCCGGTGTGGTGGGATCTGAGGGTTGGGGGAGGGTGGGTTTCGTTGTTTGTTTGTTTTTAATCATAATTCCTTAAAATTATGTACGTTTTAATGATTGAAACGATCCGATCTGGTGCTTGAAAAGGTGGGCTTTTAAGCTGAAAAAAAGCTCGGTACTGAAGACAGGATGAAGGACAAGCTCATGTTTGTGCTCTGAGTGACCGTTTGATTAGTGGTGTTCCCCAGGGGTGTATGTTAAAACCATTGTTTGTTTGTTTTGTTCTTTTTTTTTTTTTCTTTCTTCCTTTCCTTCCATTAGAGCTTGATGAGCTTCTTTGAAAATTGTCTGTCCTCGTTCATCCTCATCCTCAGTCATGATGTCTCCCTGAAAACAGAGGCTGTGTTAAAAAGTTAGTTTTTCCGCCTGTTTGTTTTTGAGTGCCTGCTCTTAGCCACAGAGGGCTTATCTTTTTGCCAGAAAAGTTAGTGAAAGATTTATTTACAACATAAAACATTTTAGTGCTTTTTATTTCTCATCTTGCATCATGTGGTGTGTAATGACTGATTACGCTGTTTAAATCTAAATCATGATTCTGACTGATGTAAGAGTTCCCCCTAGAGGCCGTGAAGGCGCTACGTCTCACCGTTCTCCAGTATTTTTTTGTTATATATTATTTGTTGTTCAAGCACATTTCCACCACACAGTGGCATACACGAGCAAAAACCACAATCCCACGTGTGTTATATTCACCGCAAAGTACCAAGAGAATCAAACCGGGAAATGGGCGGGGCTAGAAACAGTGCAGTCACTGATAAGTAGTCATTTATATTATTGTAATTTTATTTATTCTGACTTTAGCCCATTTTTATTCTAAAACTTTTCCGCAAAAGTTTTCAGTTTGTTTTTATTTATATTATAGTAAGGTTTTCTATTTCTGCTTCTGTGTAGCTTGTTTTTACATGATGTATATCTGCTCAATATTACATCCTACATTTTACAGTTAAGCCCCTTTCCCACGTTCCCGAACTGTTCCTGACTGTAATCTGAATCATCCCGAACTGCATCTCTTGACTGTTCCTGGTTGAATGACTCCCATGTGACGTCACATGCCTTAATTATCTACAAACTGGCTACACGTTAGCCATGAGAGTCAAAAGTTTGTACACCCCTTCTAACTCCATGGTCGTTCCTGATGTTTATTTCTTTCTACACTATAAAACAATAC
>JAQQZT010000015.1:981206-994499 GCA_030068275.1 Clarias platycephalus | reverse complement strand
GGGAAGGTCTTCATGAGAGACAGTTTCATCATGGAGCTTGATGGGTTTTACAAACGCACTCGACACAATACTGTTCTCATGAGACCTGTTCCAGAACAGCTGAGCTTCGTGTCTTAAAACAACTAACTTTTACTGTTGTTAATGGATTATCTAATGCCATACGTCTGATTTCATAGTTTTGAAATATGTCAAGGCTTGTTCTAGAATTAGAGAATAAAGCAGTAAACAAAATAACATTGATTTACAAGGTGTGTCCAAACTTTTGACTGGTACTGTACTTTATTACAAACCGTGCCAGGCTCGTGACTGTCTACTTCACCTTTCACTGTGCTATGAATTGTCGAGACCTGCTACCGTTCCTCTCAAACACCCCACAGTTTGTTTAAACTTAATACTTGCATTTTCTCCTTTTGAAGTCCTGAACCGCTACGATCAAAGAATAAACTGCTACAATGTTGTTGTTGTTTTTTCCTGCTTAGTCTGCAAAATTTTTTCAAACTTTCAATGTAACAACAATGTAGCAAAGTTTTTGTCGCTTTCCCCGCGATCGGTTTTTCGTCCAGTCTCAATAGTAGCGGTTCAGGACCAAGTTCAGGAATGTGTGGGAGGAGCTTTAGACTCAATTCCAAAACGCTGTCCTGTTCGCCTTGTGCGCTCACTACATACGGTGCAGCTTAGTGCCGTTATAATGCACTTATAATGCACTATGTAGCCATAGTTTGAGATACTACAGAAAAAATTGGAATCTTTTGTTTGTTTGAGATTCGGCAGTCAGTGGAAAGTGTATTAAAGTATTGGCACCATGGCTCACTTGCCTTAGACTTTTTCTTAGTAGAGAACTAAAATACTCCAGTATGTTGTATTCCCCTGATCCCACAGCAGGTTATTTTGCTTATTAAATAATGTCAAGGCCTTATACTTTACTTTTTACTCAATTTACATTCTTGAAGCTCAACAAGAATGAAAGGGGGGGGGGGGGCGTTAAAACAATTATATTTTTATTTTTACTCCAGCGTACGCAGTGTCCTCTCCTTCGGTTTGAGTGAAACGCTGCAATCTTCTCTCAAGTGTCCTTAAGATAATAACGCGCTGTGGCAGGCTTTTATTTCTTTTTTCATGAAGAACGGGTGTCTGGGGGCTTTCGTTGTGGACTGATGGTCCTGGGTTGTTTGTATGTGTGTGTGTGTGTGTGTGTGTGTACTCGCACGCGCCTATGTGTGCACTTGTGCATGTTTCTGGGTTGTGAACGCATGAATCATTTTGCACCTTGATTTGTTTGATTTAAAGAAAGAAAAAAATGCATTAGGTCATGTATGTGGTTAAGCTTCTGGTTTTGAATTTATCTACCAATTGTCGCGTGTGCGAGCGCACGAGAGCCTTCGTGAAGCTATTCACTCTGTGATTTATAATTTTTTTTGAGTGTGTACAAATTCTCTCTCTCGTCCAATACTGTACGTTTCTGAATTTGCCAAATCATCTAAAAGCGATCTCTTGTTCTTTCCCAGTGATTTTGACGTCGCATTCACGTCTTGTTTTTCCACCTCAGACTTCGTTTACTACAATTCTTTCCCCTTCTTACACTAATTTCAAGGGAAAAACTGAATGATTTAATAAGATTTTTTTTTTATTATTTAGAATTTTTGTTTAGTTTCATAACTACTGAACTTTTGGTTTCTTGCTACAAGCCTGTAACTCAAAAAAGAGACAAAAAAAAAGAAATTAAGATAATTTAACCGTATTCAAGTAAAATATATATATTTTTTATGCTCACACCATAGTGGGGAGAAAAAACTATTTTATTTGTTTGAATAGGTTGCAGAAGAGGTTAATATTTAGTGGTGACAACAAAAGTATTGGCACCCCTAATCAGTTAACATATCTCTAGCCATTGTTCCTTTTCTTTTTTTTTAATATTATTTATTTTTGTCTGTTACTTATGTAGTGCCTTTTTTTCTCTCCAAGAAAACTATTGACCAGTCAATTATTAATTTTTAGTATTTTATAAATTTAGCTCAACATTTGAAGCATTTAGCTGTAAAGAGTCCTAAGGTTTTTTTTGTTTTTTTTTAATCCTCAATTTTGGAGTAAATCCTGGACTTGCTAGTCGCGCGTCATATCGACGCGATCATGTTTTATTCGATCTCCCCCCCCACGTTTCTGCCTTCACGTGGCGGCGTCTCAGGAGGGAAGGAGCAAAGTCGCAGATTTTCTTTTAAACACGTTTTTACCGCCGACCTCGTCTCATCGGTCTGTCTGACGGCCGACGCTCACAGATACGGTGTAGGCGAACATATTGAGACACTGTACCGACTTCTTGTTAGATTTTTAAACTATTTTTATAGAGCTGAAAACAACTGTAGAGAGATTAACCTTTATTTAGCACTTATTTTTTTATGCCTGTTTGAGTTTCTGAGTTTTATTTTTGTACTGCGCGGGAGGAGGACGAGAGATTTCTACCTTAAAATGCAGGGATGGACAAAAAAAAAAAAAGTTAACCGTCTACTGCGGCGTGGGTAGAATCGCTCAGGCTTTAAATGAAGACTGGATTTTCGAGTGCTTTATTTGATTTGTATCTTTGCCGCTTTTTCTTGTGCTTAATTATTCGAAATTCATTTCCACAGCAGTTTGTTTTTTCCTGATTATGCAAGAGGTGCTAACGCCGTGTTGCGTTTGTGATTCGTCGTGATTTTAAACTCTTTGCCTGTAATCGTCGACCTTGTGACGTGTTTCAGTGTGTTTCAGTGAGTTTGTGTTCATACAGCAGAAAACAAAAAAAAAATCTTCTGGTTTCTCGGATCACTTTCTCGATTTGAGTACCGTATTTTCCAGATTATGAGACTCCTTCGTAAAATTCTGTCAATTTTGAGAAAATAAATCAACCCGGCACGTGTGATGGCTCTTAAAGCCTCTTTTCTCCTCGTATTCTGTACGACTACTGCAGCATTTATCTGATATTTGTTTTTTGTTTGTTTTTATCAAAAAGTGTCCAATAGTCTAGAAAATACGGTATGAAAAGCAAAAAATAAACATCCTCTGGAAAGATCTTAATTAACCTGTTGCACCAAAGCTTTTTTTTTTTTTTTTTTTCTTAAACACACAGACGACACTTACATTATTATGTTTTCTGCACAAATGCACTGTTCTCTTTTTATTTTGTTTTTCAGATGCTCGTCTGTACGTTGTATTGCTTTTATATTAAAGATGTTATTGATCAATGTATTTATGCAAATCTTCTGTGATTCTGTTTACTCGTTTGCTGTTTTTTTTTTTTTCCTGATTAAACCTTTGGCTTAACCCTACAGTCTAACAGTCGTTTCTGTCGTTTCATCCAGCGGTGCACGATGCGATAAAAATAAGAAGAAATTTCTATGAAACATGTTTATTACATTTCAATAAAAATGTCTCGTACACAACCATACACAGTACAATGTGCATTTTTTTTATTTCTTTCTTTTAATTAATAAATTTCACAGGAAATAGAATTTCTCTACAATATAGTACAATTCTGTTTTCTGTGTAATTTATATACACTTAGAATAAAGATATAATTTGAAATAAAATTTTAATTGGAAATTAAGTTTGCTAAATAAAACAAAGGGAACAGAAATTTTAATTACTTGGTAACAAAATTTACAAAATGTGAAGAAAATATACAAATATTAGAATTAATATATAGTGTAGTGCCGAATGTGACAACAACAAAATGATTTAAATTTCCCAACCTTAACCAAGAAGTCTTCCATTTCAAGGAATAAAAGTATGATTTAAAGTGTTATATTATAAGGGTCCATTATTTAATGTTTTTTCTTTACAATATATTATGAAAAAGAATTAGTATTTTTTTTTTAAAATTTTAACATAGAACATTTTTAAACAACTCTAAAGATTAACATTATTATCATAAAAATTAACATAAAATCTGCATTCAGTTGCTTTATTTATTTATTTAATTCAGTTTGGTTATTTAAAAAAACGTTTTTATCTGCATTCAGTTGCTTTTTTTAATCCCAATACTGTCCTATCTTACAATATCTCAGTAAAGTCTACAGTCACGTCATTTCTCATCATCTCGGTATCAAAAATAGCCGAATCACACACATTGCATGCGTAATTGTTCTGTTTTTGTTTTTTTCTAGAAAGTTAAAAGAACAATGTACTACTTTACACAAAAAAGCAGAGCGAAAGAGAAAACCAATTGAAGTAAAATTGTTGTCATATTTAGTAATTCAGAGTGAAAGGTGTTTGCATTTAATTCCTAATTCATTATGATTCATGAATTAAGACACAATTTGTGTCATCATCATAAATCCTAATCCTAATTAAACACAAATCAGTTTGCGTTGGAACGTCACACAGGATTTGTTTGTGGGTGGAGTCAGGGGCGGGGTTATTGCTTTTTTATGACTTCAAGAAAATAAAATAAAAGAGCAAAATCGCTCCCCATCCATCAGCAGAGGTCATTCGCTGATTCCTCATCTCCTTGGTCAGAAGGTTGTTGATTCATTTTCCCTCCGATGTTGTTTTTATATTAACCGTGTGTTCAATGGGTAAAGCAGACACTTCACGATAACAGATCTTTATAAGATCCGTGATGATCTGAGGCGGGGGGGGTGAGTGTGTATCTGTAACTGTACTGGAAGGAGTCTCCAGTGTCAGTGCTTTGTAACATTCTGAGGTAAGGCTGTAAACGTTTAATCAAGATGAAAAAATGTAAAGTGTGTGTAGGATTGATTTCTCTCATGTTCATCATGTGTCCTGCACTAAGTTTATCATAAACACATCTATAAACCTGCATGAATATTTTTACTTTCACTTTCTTCTTTGAAACTGTTGTGTTTTATTTGTAACCGTCAATCAGCTTCTCAGCGGGGATTTCCTAGAAGAGTTCATGACCTCCCAGTGAAGCTACTTTTATTTTCTTTCTTAAAGTTGCTCAAGTCACAAAGTTACATTCTGACAAATTTCACAGCAAATTGAGATAAATCCACTCTAGCAGTTTTGAGAAAAGCCTGTTTCAGAAGCAGGAAGTAGACATGGCAAAGATATTGTACAGGTAAAATAAGTATTAAATAAAATTCATATGTATTTCCAAAGTCTTTCTAGGTTTGTTATTTTTAATACTTAATGGACTACTAATTAATACGTAATACTTTTTATATTTAATGGACTGTTATTTCCGGTTTAATAATGTGTTGGACAGTTCTTATCCCAATTCCAACCATTTCTGTGTTTGCTGCAGGCCAATAATTAGAGTTTTCTGATTGCGGTGCACTGGTCGAGGCCCTCGACCCTGAGCTGCGGTGTGAACGTGTCTCGTGAGTGTGACGGTCAGGAGGAAATGTGCTTTCGGGCGGAGCTTGTTACTTTCACTTAGAATGTTTGCCAAAAAACAGCCTTAAGTTTCCTATTCACTACAGATCCTCTCCTCATCATCTGTAAGTACAGTTGAATCTCTCTCTCTCTCTCTCTCTCTCTCTCTCTTTATCTTAGTTCTATTTGTTATATTTGAAGCTGATGATTTCACACACTCGACATTAAAAGACATAAAAAGTTCTGTAACTGTAGTCAACTTAAACTGTAATCATTACTGTAGTCATTATTACATGAGACCTGCTCCTACTGCCATTAAACTTTATCAAAATAGTAAACAATAAACCTACTGTATTGGCAAAGGATGAACATTTCTTTCTTTCACTTCTTCTGTGTTTGTGAGCATCATGTCGTGTTTTTATTTGCCAACGTTAATCAGCTGATCAGCGGGACTTTCCTAAACTCAACATGAAAATCCGGCTCGTAACGTAACGCTCAGCACACCTCCATCAGGTGAAAAGGTTCGCATCAATAATTTCATATTGAATAAAAATCTATGTTATTAAATGATATGAAAATGTATAACACATTTGGTATTTCATAAATATCATTACAAAATATCAAATATTACGTATCACATAATCATGAAGAAAATAATTACAAATCTTAAAACAGATCTTACAAATCGTACAAATAACTATAAATAATGTTTATGTATAATAAAATACCTTATTTTATTAAAATATTACTTCACCTCTCTCTCTTTCTCTTTCTCTCTCTCTCTTTCTCTTTCTCTCTCTCTCTCTCTCTTTCTCTCTCTCCCCGTTTTTTCCTGAAAAGGGACTTTTCCTTCTTCTTCGGATTTTCTCAGGTTGCTCAGGTGGGCGTGTCCAAACACCACGCCCACATTACATACATAAGGATTTCTTAATAATTCTTGCTAATGAATTCTTAGTTAATTGCTTGTTTATATTTATCGTTTAGGACTGTACACTTTTTGCTTGTGAATTTTGTTCTCCTTTTTTAAAACATTTAGGAGTTTAGACGACATATGACTGACTTTTACAGATAATACTAAACTGTGATTAAATCAGATTTAACGAGTTACTCCGGAACAGTGACTGAGCCCCAGAGCTGGGTTTAATAAAACATATTTTGTTGCTAAAGTGTAAATAAGCCTTTTTGCAACAAAACATTTTTTTTAATAAAATATAGATTAATCCTTTATATACATTTATTTTAGAATGATTTCAACAAATATAGTACACAGAAAGATATGTACTACTCGTACTACTCTGTTTACTTTTTCTAAAAATAATAATTCCTATTAAAGGAGAAAATGTCTTCAAACAGGAAGAAAATCACTGATTTAAACGATGAAGTTAAATTTGAAGATTTATTCATTTCTGATATCTGGTGTGTGTTTGCAGTTCCATGGCAGACCCTCACCACAAACCCCCCGACTGCTGCATCGACATCTCAGAGCTTGATGATGATGATGATGATGATGATGATGATGATAAAGCTAACGGTATCTCGCTCCCTGAAGTCACGTGTCTCTGCTGCTACGACGTGTTGCTGGATCCCACCACGCTGAGCTGCGGACACAGTTTCTGTCGTCACTGTCTGGCCATGTGGGTGCAGTCCTCCAGGAAGACCATGTGTCCGACCTGTCGCACAATCTGGCACAGTTTCCCCCAAATCAACATCTCCTTCAGGTAACACAGGGGTTTTAAACCTCATCTAATTCTCTTAAAGTTTTCAAGGTTTGGAGTCGTGTAATTCAACAAATCAAAACAGTCAGCAAATTAAAAAAAATTGTTTTTACACTGTAGTATTCATTGGACGTCCTTTTGCTTTGATAACGGCTGTTTCATAGTTTTGATAAGCTTATGCAAAGGCACAAGATTGATTTCCGTCCAGAGTCACATTCATTTCTGTCAGACCGCCGTGTACAGCCTTCTCCAGCATGTCCCAAAGACGGGCATGTCTCTATGGGGTTACGGTCTGGACTCTATGGGGTTACGGTCTGGACTCTATGGGGTTACGGTCTGGACTCTATGGGGTTATGCTGGTGGCTGTTCCATGTGTGAAAATGATGTCTCATGCTCCATGAACCACTCTTTCACAATTTGAGCTCAATGAATCCTGGCATCGTCATCTTGGAATATGGCCGTGCCTTTATGGGGGCACATTTTATTGCCACATAACGTTGCTGAGTCTAGACCTGAGCAACCGCCTCCAGAGGTTTGTACAGTGGACACTATGCATGATGGGTGCATCACTTCATGCGCTTCCCTTCTTCCCCTGACACGCACATCGTCTGGAGCAGCGGTAAACCTGGATCATTCCACAGTCCGTTCTTTATGCTACCTAGCAAACTGAAGCCTTTTTTTTAAATTAGCCTCACTGAGTGATTTTCTTAAGGCTACACAGCTGTTTAGTCCCAGTCCCTTAACTTCTCTTTGCATTGTGTGTGTAGAAATGCTCCTACTGTACTTGTTGCAGCTGAACATAGTAATCGCTGTAGTAATGGTCAAGTAATTATTCAGTGGAAGCCTCTTAACTACTTGCTTAGTTACACAAAGGTGCCGACTTCTTTCTTCGGCCAGGTAGTTCTGTGTAATAGTATTGCTTAAATCCCCTGCACATGTCTCATGACCTTGATTTAATATTTTTGTGGCTTTCTAACAAATGTTTGCTGTGTGCATGAGTAACCGATGATTAGATGCAAAATAGTGTAATAGAATGTGCTGGATCAAGTGCTATTCTGTGTGCTGCTGAATAATCCATGTAGAAGCACTTTTGTTAAAGGACACCTACAGTATTATGCAAAATTATTATTATTATATATATTTTTTTTTTACACATTTACATGGTTCTCCTTCTTGAGGGAGCAGATATAGTTATTATCAAACTTTATTTTTCACCCTGATGGCCGATAGCGACTTTGCCAATATCAGATAGTGTTAATAGAACCATCACAGACCATTTGAAGCCTGTCAGGTAGTCCCCTACTGATAATTAAATCTGTTCCAGGAGTACGTTCATAAGTCAGATTTGTTCTTAAGTCCGACCAAGTGAGACTTATAAGCCTTTGACACAAATATACAATGTAAAGCATATCAATCCACTTAAATAAATCTCTGTCCCCATTTTTAATACTGCCCTCATGTGGCCAAGAACGGTAGCAGCACCTAAGGAAACAGTAGTGCCATACCTCGCTTTATTTTACATTTTTGCTTGTCTTGCAAAACATATGCAAACTAAATTACTAACAATCCAAGGTTTTACTGGTATGTGAAATGTAACAGTGTGGGGAATCGTGGATGCCATTCCGTCAGCTGCTTTCCACTGGATTGGACTGTGAACACTGTTTTGTGGGAATTTTCCAAAATTAGGATTATTCACCATCATGAGAGACATTTTTAATCATCGTGCTCCCGGACTGATTCATTGAAACCGGTGAAGCCGACTCATTCCTCCCGCACACACCTGCACACATACAATATAGCGGACTTTAGACATTTTATACATTCACTCACACACTGAAAATATTGTATATAATTGTAAATATTGTTATCTGGTTCACTGCAGGGTAAATTTTTGCACAATACACATGAGCTACTTTTGTGATTGACCTGGGAGTAGAACCGCAGTCTGTTCGTATCTACGGAAATTCATTGCTCGAATGTTTGTAAGTCGAGGACTATTTGTACAGGTCTTCTGCTGTGGCTAAGCACTCACACTTATATATATATATATATTCTTACAGAAACTAGTCTTTAGTTATAACTAGGACTGTTCGTGCTACAGTATATAGCAATGGTACGTCTATGGAACTTCACTAATTAGTTCTAGCATATCTTATTCTACTAAATATTACTTGTTGTGTACGAATTATATTATATAAATGATAAAATTATACTTATTTTCTTTAATATTTTTTTAAAACAGTGAATTCCACTTTTGGCCACCACTGTACATCATCATTTTAGTCTTATTTGTTACTTTTTGTTAAGGTTACACTCTTGTACAAAAAATATTTGGAGTTATATTTTCAGGTTTTAAAGGTGAGGGTGTGTAAAGGTGGTGACCGAGACGCTAATGAAAAAACGTAAAGCTAATCTTTAATGCCCGTACTCAAAAAAACATCTGGCAACCCAGAGGCTCAATAACAACTATGTAGCTTTTTTTATGTAAGCTGATGTGAAGTGTGTGTTCTGTGCAGGGATTTGGTGGAGAAACATTTCCAGGCCGACCTGACGAGAAGACGACGGAGCGTCATGGCCGACCCACATGTCGCTCGATCTCTGCAGGTGTTAAAGCAAGCGGAGCGTGTGATTCGCTGTCGAGTTGCCCCGCCCATTGTGCGGTGGTACCCCTGGCTGGGTCCAGGAGGGTTCTTTTCTGGAGTCCTCATCACTCTCACCTTCACTGCTGTGAGTATAGATTACAGCAAACGCTCAGTCAATCCCTTTCAAGATTTTTGGGAGTCAAGATGGCCGCCAAGTGCCAAGGACTTTACCCAAATGACTTTGATCCCACAGAGTGTTATAAGGGCAAAAAAGGTTTTTAAAAGAATTATATAAATTTTTTATTTCTAGTGAATATGGCAACATGGTGGCTTAGTGGTTAGCACTGTAGTGTGTGAATGTGTGTGTGAATGCTAACCTGAGATCCCACTATGGTCGTAAAATGGGAATAAACGCAGCGGATTGACCTCCCATGGTGAAGTCACGCAATTACGCATAATAGTCAGCAGGTGGCGACCTGCTTCAAATACTACACACCACTGGGGTGATGTTACGCAACTTCATGCGGAAATGTACTTAAGTAAAAGTGCATATATTTGCTGTACATTTGAGCCGAGCAAAAGTAAACAGTATAATCTAATAAAACTACACAAGTAAAGTACAGATGAATAAAATATGCACTTAAGTAGAATAATAAATGTCCTCAGTCACCTCCGCCTCTGACCCTGAGTTCCCTGGCATAGGTTCCAGACCCCCCATGACCCTGGATAAGCGTTATAGATAAGCGTTATAGATAAGCGTTATAGATAATAGATGCCTGAATGGATTTATACTATAATGGTCATTTTACACCGTATTTTATTATCAATCATCTCAAAGAGACTCAAACAAAGAACCCTGAGCGTTTGTGGACTTTTCGTGGACCAACTGGTTAAATCTCTGGATTATTGATCAGAAGTATCAGTACTTCCAAGCTGCCCTACTGGGGTGCTCAAAGGGGCGCTACCTTATGACTGAGCCAGATTCCTAACATCCCGGGGTACATAAAGAATAAACATCTCTGTGGATAACTAAAGACGTCTAACAAATACCTAACATAGGTCTTGATAGTGAAAAGAATGACTAGTGATTGGTTAGTTAAACTCAAAACTGCTCCTGTTTAACCAGGAAACATCATTCAACACACACACACACACACTTTTTTTTTGCAATGATAGAATTCCAGAAAATTCTAATCAGGTATCGTCTTTGTTGTTTCCTGGAATGTGAAGACGTCACTCTTTCAATAAGCACTCTGATGAATCTGATTATTGTGTGTGTGTGTGTGTGTGTGTGTGTGTGTGTGTGTGTGTGTGTGTGTGTGTGTGTGTGTGTGTATGAATGCTAGGTGGTGTTTCTGGCGTATCACTGGAGTGCAGGTGATCTGAAGGTGGAGCGTCTGGTGAAGAAGCCGCTGGGAGCGTGGACGTCTGACGAGGTGGCGCTGTGGCTGGAGAACCTGGGGACGTGGACTTCTCCTTATAGGGACGTCTTCCTCAAGGGGCAGCTTAATGGCAGGTACTAAATAAAATTTTATATTAAATTCAATTTTATTAAAAAAAAAAAACTTTTTGAAAAACATTTTTAATGGTGTGTGTGTGTGTGTGTGTGTGTGTGTGTGTGTGTGTCTGTGTGTGTGTGTGTGTGTCTGTGTGTGTGTGTGTGTGTGTGTGTGTGTGTGTGTGTGTGTGTGTCTGTGTAAAGGCTGTTAAACGCACTTGGAGAACAGGATTTCTTAAAGCCTCCATATGGAATAGAGAACGAGCTCCACAGACGAGCGTTACTGAAAGAAGTTCTGCGTTTGCAGGAACTCGGCTTTAAACAGCCTCAAAATCTCTGGGAGTACAAGGTAAATGTTACACACACACAGGACTTTACAGGACTTGCAGGCTTAAAGCGTCTGTATGTGATGTTTACGTCGATGCTGCACTTTGCTGGCACTCAGCAGTCACGTGCCTGGTGTTACCAGCGCCATCTGGTGTTCACAGCATGATACTGTCAGGGTAGGAAGAACTTACAGTATGTGTTTGAGGAGATCTGCCGCTTGAGACAGGGATGGAAAGGCCTGTTGTCACGTCGCAACACACACACACACACACACACACACACACACATTTTTCTTACTTAATTTCTTAATTCTCTCTCCTCTCTGAAGGCAGTAAACGGAGGGAAGACTTTATTTCTCCTTTACACCATGACCGACTCTCCGCGACTCACCATCCTCTACATGTTCTTCTTCGATTACTACGACTCGTTCCTGCCCTTCATTCACACCAGCTGTCCATCAACACAGAAGAGTTCAGGAGACGACCCGCCCTTTCGGAACCTGGTGTGTGTGTGGGTGTGTGTGTGTGTGTGTGTGTGTGTGAGTGATGAAGTCTGTTTTTTCCTTACTATTCTTTAATTTCTCTCTCTCTCTCTCTCTCTCTCTCTCTCTCTCTGTCTCTCTGTGCGTCCCTCACTTCAGGACAGCCCTGACTGGAGACAGTGGTTGTCGTTCGGGGTGCAGTTTGTCCTCCTGCCCTATCAGTTGTGTTACGACTTCGTGTGGAATTGGCAGGACGTTCACTACTGGACTTCACACTTGGTCATGTGGCACTGTTTCATGCTCACACTGCGAGAAGGTCAGATACTGTGGAATCTCCGAAAACACTCACTCAGGTGAGGACGTTTGTTTTGAACCTTTATGGAATCCAGTTTAGTTTTTCTTTCTTTGATTATGTAAGGTGAAACTCCAAGACCTCGACAGTGACGAGCATCAGACCTAGAGGATGCTGTGTTCTGTGTTCAGTGAGCTCTTATCTTCCCTCTCTCTCTGTCTCTGTGTGAACGTCAGGTGCACCCTGAGCATGCTGTCCTGCCACGTGTGTATCATCGGAGCGGTCTGCTTCACCGGAATGATCCTCTGGAACGTTCTGCATCAGTTTCTTTGGGATTGTGTGTTCTACTGGGCTCTTTACTTCCTCCCGTTAGCCAGTACAACCATGATTCTGGCTCCATTGTTAAGGCAATTTTGTCCATATTTATAAAATCAACACACACACACACACACACACACACACACAGACGCAGTATTAGTAAATATGCAGAGTTATATTAGATGTACACCATGAAAAATATTAAGATTAAGAATGATTCACATAATGAATGGCCTTTAAAAATCATGAGTTTAAAATAATATATGCATTATCTGTCATTTCCTGAATTACTTCATGTATTTATATTTTCAAAGGTTTGGGGTTTTAGGCTTCTGTTCATCAACTCTTTGTAAAGTGTCTTGCTGTGAATAAGTATAAAGTTTTATTTTAGATAATAGATACGTGTCGTGTGCTGTGTCTAAAATTATCCTATTTATTATGTGCTTCAAAACTTCCAAAACTTTATCACATTATTTAAAACTAAATTAAAATTTGTATATTTGACATGACAGAACATACACTGCATATGCACACACACACACACACACACACACACATATATATATACATTACCACTAAAAAGATCACTTACAAATTTCTTTGTTTTGGATTTCAAAACTATGAAATAACACTTATGTTATTAGGTAATGATGTAACAACAACAGTAACAGTTAGCTGTTCTGGAACAGTTCCTACAAGAACAGTATTGTGTCGAGTGTGTTTGTAAAACCCATCAAGCTCCATGATGAAACTGTCTCTCATGAAGACCT
>JAQQZT010000015.1:958180-978444 GCA_030068275.1 Clarias platycephalus | reverse complement strand
TGTGTGTTTGTGTGTGTGTGTGTGTGTGTGTGTGTGTGTGTGTGTGTGTGTGTGTGTGTGTGTGTGTGTGTGCGCGCGAGATCAGCACAGCTGTCAGGAATCACTGAGTCACGCTCAGATTTATATTTAACTCACAAAGCGAGTCGGATCGGACGCGGCGTTCTCATCACGCTCCAAACATTTCATCCGAATTATCTTTACACTTGGCTGCTTGGAAAAGTTTATGCACCCTTTACTCAAAGCGAAGGAGATTTGTTGTTTATTAAAATCTCTCTTTTTTTTGTTTGTTCCGTATTTCATTATCAGAAAAGTTTTTAAAATGCTTTGTATGTTTATGTTGAATCAGTTAAAGTTATATTTGTGCAGTTTTTTATTTGAATAATAATTATGATGGGTATTAGTAAATAGTAATTATGATGGGTATTAGTAAGTAGTAGTTATGATGGATCTTCACGTTTTAAAAAATCTTTACGTCCACTGCAGGTTTATGAACCCCCTCGGCATGGTGCTAGGGGGCGCCGTGGTCACGCTGGTGTTCATGGGCTCGGTGTGGGCCGGAGAGAACCAGGCCGTGATCAAGAACTTTAAGAAGAAGAACCCGTCTCTGTTCGTCATCATCGTCCTGGGAGCGAGTTACTTCCTGCTGTCTCTGTGTGGAGGCGTCATGGTGTTCGTCTTCGGCATCACGTTCCCTCTGCTCTGTGAGTACGAACACCTTCATCATCACCACCATCACCAGCATGCAGCCTGACACACCGCGCGCACAGCGTTACGGCTCATTAAACCTTGACTTCGTTTGTTGCCGTTTGGCGGATTTTATGGGTTAAATGGTTAAATATCAATAAAGTAAGATGTCCAGTGTGAACAGGAAGAACAATAAGACTACAGTCATGTTTAATTACAAAAAACTTCAGGTTATTACCGGTGATGTACACATACGTAGTATATTGTCGATCATTTCATTAATTGTTTATTTTAATATTTTTGCGGTGGTTAATAAATATCATCATTATGAGATCATTTACACTGTTATTAAATTGTATATTTAATAGTTATATACTGTATGACAGTCAGATCAGTCGTTTTGGAGCTAATGAGCCGATCAACACATGAATGTAAAATGATTGACAGGTGTTTTTAATCTCTCCTATATCACCTGACCCCTCTAGAAGCTCCGCCTCCAACATTTTAATCTGCAGTCAGTATGTTTTATGTTTTTTTGTGTGTGTGTGTGTGTGGATTCTGCAGTCCGGGTTGTTCCACAGGTTTAGACTCTTCTAGCGCCGATGATCTCGTGTTCTTTATTTCTCGGTCTCGAATGGTCTAAAGTTACACGAGCGCGTGTAAGTCGTAGCTCTAGAGCTTCATGAGGACGGCAGACGACTCAGGACTCCCGAGAGCCGTGCGCTTAATCACATTTCAGTGACTTCTGAGGTTTGCCAGCAGGTCCTGTGTCGGCATCACGGCGGCAGCGCCTAGCAACCGCGCACAAGATCCGTGGCGGTGGATCTGCCTGACCAGAAACTCATCAAATCGTTTTACTCATTTTACCTTATTAAAGTCGCCCTCACGCAGGCTGCGGTGTTTAATCTCAACACCAGCGTGTTTTATTTAATATTTAATGTAAATTTAAATGTATCCTAACCAAACAGCCCGAGTACAAACTGAGAACAAACTCCTGAGAGACGCTTCGTTTTTCTCACTCGACATGTTCTGCAGGTCACAGTGTGGAGAACAGCCGGATTCTGAGCTGCGGTGTGTGTGTTTGTGTTTTTTGGTTGTTGCTAAGTTACAAGGCCGTGTTTCCTCCCTGCTCTCGGTCCATTTTTAGCTCTTGCTTGTTAAACTCACAACTCAGAGCGCTGACTCGGATAAAACTCAAGATCTTTATCGTTAGATGCTACAGACATGCATGAAGTTAAAGGCTCCATATTTGATTATTCTGTGTGTGTGTGTGTGTGTGTGTGTGTGTGTGTGTGTGTGTGTGTGTTTATGCCCCAACTAAAATCACTTTCATTTTCTTCCCCACACATCACACTCCCTCTGTTCCACTCGTCGTCCGGTGCAGGTTTAAAATAACTTTTAAAATACTAACACACACACACACACACACACACACACACACGCTTCAGGATGTGATGTTGAGTCACTGACAGTCAGAAAACACACACACACACACACACACACACACACTCTGGAGAGCTATGTGACTGTCCAAAAATGATTAACAAACTAAAAAATGTGTTTATTAGATCCTGTAGACGAGACCCGATACGATATGATCTCGATTCTCGGTGCCGATTCCATCTGTATCACGATTCTATAACCATAAGAAGTTTATAAATATCCTGATTCTATACATTTTTTACAGATTTTGTTACAATTCTAAACAAACTTCTCTCGTATCACGCGGCAGGCTGTGCCGTCCTCCAACGTGTGACTACTTTAGGACACCACCTGTAGGATGATGGAGGAACTGCAACATTTTAATACATCAAATGCGAACATACAGTATATCAATTAAATTTGAAATGAGTAATAAAATAAAAAACAATTTCAAAATCGCTACACAAAAGAATCGCGGTACATAACCCTCAGCTAGACGCCCCCTTTAATAGTGTGCATGAAAACCCCCCAAAAAAGTACAGAGTCTCGACCTTAACTCAGCAACTTTTCCTAATAAACTAATTTATGATTTAAATGTTTTATTAATAAACAGTAATCACGTGTTAGTGTTCTTACACGATCAAGAAACGACAAGAAAAACAGCAGAAGAACAGTTTAACACCCAACATTAGCTAATTAACTAGCAGAGGAACGAGTTCCTTTGAATCCGAGTGTCTGCTGAACAAACAAATGAATCAATAAATGACAAGATAATTAACTGTATTGTTAGATTAATTTATATTCAATTATAAATGTAAATTAATAAAATGTGTTATTCTGAGCTGCTGCAGTCCCCGGACGATGGACGGTTGTGATGTGTTTTGTTTTTCTCTCGCCGCAGTGATCCTGATCCACGCCTCTTTTCGTCTGCGCAACATGAAGAACAAGCTGGAGAATAAGATAGAAGGAGTGGGACTGAAGAAGACCCCCATGGGCGTGATCTTAGACCTGCTGGAGCAGCAGGAGGAGAAAATCAACAAGATCCAGGATTTCATCGAGAGCAAGCTGAAGGACTGAGCGCCGATCCCGTCCTCGTTACAGAACGCCGCTACACCCTGACGCTTCCGTCTCCTTCCGCAGTGCGTGATGTTCGTGTTTAAAGCCATATCAAGATCCTGAAGAGCTGCAGCACTGAAACTCCTCCCACATCACACTCCTCCCACATCACACTCCTCCCACAGCACACTGCGCTCACTGTCCCGTCACACTCGGCCTTCACTTACTCCCGATTCGGAATGTTTCAGTGCTCCTGCTCAGGAATATTCTATTAAATCTAAACTCTTTATTTGTCCATCTAAAGCATCAAATGATAAAAATAATAACAGCCACACCCACTGCTTTGTTAATTCTCCGAAAAACAAAAAAGCCCCCCACTTCTATTCTGCAGTGATACACACACACACACACACACACACACACCTCGATTTACACAACAAATAAAAACACAAAATACTTCCATTGACTTCTTTATTTAATAATATAATATTTATAAAGCTATAATATAATTATAATATTTCTTGTTTTTATTTGTTGTATAAATTATTTATGTTTGTGTGTGTATGGATGAATATAATAATCCATAAAGGTTACAAAATGTAAAACATTAAAATATTACTACAAACCTTTCTTTTTAAAAAATTTAAATTAACAACAAATGCAACAAAAATGTTGGGCCAAAACAAAATTATTCACATTATATAAAAAAGTTATTCGGAAATAAAAGTTGAAATTTCATCTAATCAAAATGAAAAATATTTTTTAAAAGATATTCTCCACAAAACGTTGAATACGAAAATTGGGTTGCTATAAATTTTTTTCTAAATGTGCAAATTCAAAAACAGTTTTTCAAATTTTTCTCAACCAGGCTGTAACTAAAAAACTAATTAAAAATAGATTTAAAAAAGGCCCCGTGGCCTTTACACTGAGAGTCTGATTAGAGTCTGATAAGGTGTTAATATGTAAATTATTCTCCATCACTAGTGTTCCACTTGTCTGTGTAACGTGTTCACTCGTCTGAAACACTTTTAATGTCACGTGTTGTGAGGAACCTTTTTTTCTTCGTCATGTGACTCCGTGTCTCAGACCTGTGGACTGCGTTCACACCTGCATGTTTATGCGAATTATTTCAATCCGGATTATCCCAAAACGAGTAAAACAGTTCGGAGTGCGCAGCGTCTCTGAGGTCTAATGTTTTATGAAAGCGCTTTATAAGTCTTGCATTTTCCTTTTCATGCCTCGTATGCGGGGGTCTGGATCATGACTTAGCATGGTCGGCTAATCGAAATGCGCTAGCTTACCTTTCCTTCACCTATGCACTATTATTCTTATTTGCACATTTATATTCGTGTCATAGAGGCCATTAATGATGAAGGACAAAAAGAAACAAAAGCACTTTTTGAACTGAAAGATTATATTTTTTCTGTTCATAAATTTGAATTTGCTCATCATGATGAATGTTATTGTTTTCATGATGGTTTTAAGAGATGAGAAATAAAATCTGCACCATGTTAAAAATCAATCATGTTAAAATGCATTCACAGTGGCATGTTCCGGGAAAGAAGTTACAGATTTTTTTATTGAAACGTCTATATTTGTGAATTACCTTTATTTATTTGTTGGATGCTTTATTCACAACAAAGCAAAGCACGATTCTGTGATAAACATTGTTTTTTTGCCATCTTTGGGATTTAAACTTGCAACCTTCTGGAATTTAACTAATGCTAATTTACAGTCATTTTGTTGCTACCTCAGACAACTCATATCAATCAAAAGAACTTAAAAGAATCAGACTGACTCATATGGATCAAAAGAACTCAATGATACATATGACCCAAATGAATCAGACTGACTCAAATGACTCCGATTAATCAAATGACTCCAAATGAATCAATCCGACATAAATTAACATGACTCAAAAGAATTAAATAACTTAAATGAATCAAACTGACTTGTGAATCAAAAGAGCTTAGATAATATAAATAACTCAAATGAATGAAACGACTCCTATGAATCAAAATAACAATGATACATATGACCCAAATGAATCAGACTTAAATGAATCAAACCTCTCACAACTAAATCCAGAATTCTGTTACGTTCAGATTTTTAAATTTAATTATTGTTTTGCGAGCTTGATTTTCCTTTTTGATTTTTAAAAAATGATTTTAGCCATGATCATAATCCTAAATCTCTTCTATTTACTTGTGAAAGTGTTTAAACAATCTCACACCGATGGATCCGTAAGAGAAAAAGATGCTCTGTTTTTTTTAGCTATGCAAGAAATATAAGGAGAGCTTTTTATTCTTTTTTATAAGTTTTTTCTTTCTTTGTTTTTACATTACATAGATCATTACTGTTCCTCAAACCGAACTGCTTTTACAATCTGCTCTCATGTTTGTCCTTCATAAGGGAAAAAAAGTTGCATCTATGGATTTAATATGGTCTAAGCCTCCTTTATAACCTTCGACTGTCTTTATTTTCTGTTTCTTTTATGGGAACTGATGCAGAGATAATAAAAGTGTCTGACGGACTAAAATCTGTTCATGCTGTCTTTCTGTGTAATTAATCGGGGGGGGGGGGGTCCTGTGGTTTCCTCCCACTTTCCAAAAAGTTTTTTGTATGTATGTCAGTCAGTAATTATTGGAATAGTTTAAATGTGTGTGCGTATGATTTCCTGAGAAAAGATCATCCCTTCCGGGTTGTACACATGCCTCACTTCCAGTGTTCCCAGGGTAGGTATATAGACCCCCACCCCACACACACACACCCCAGCACCCTGTAGATGAACGAATGAGCACCTCCTAAAAGCCTGGTCGAAGGGTCGACTCTTTCAAACGACTCATCTTGACCAATCTCCTAACACAGCCTGTTCAAAGACCAATCTCCTAGTTTTTGAGAACAAAAACCTGTTGTTCAGACTGATACTGCAGCTCCACCTCCACCGGTTCGAAAGGTTTATATAAAATCTCACACGAGCAATAAGAAATAAAATTGCCCCCTTCTCAAATTCTGGATCTTCTGCTTAATAAAAGCTGTTAATTTGGAAAAACTGTGACTGGTGTCTTTTGAATCTCTTGAGACTGCTATTTTGAAAAGTCTCCATTTTGGGAATGTAAAAAAACAACAACATAAATCGAAAGCATTTCATAAATCCGAAATGGATGAATTATGATTTCTGCAGGTTAGGTCGGCTGGATGGGTGTCACGTGACTCCCCGTTAGCCATATACAGCGCTACCTATGCGCATGCGCAGCCTGCATCGCTCAGCGACGCTGCTGTGGAGGAGCGCTGCCGCCATGCCTCGCGTTTACATCGGCCGCCTGAATTACCACGTCCGCGAGAAGGACATACAGCGGTTCTTCAGCGGATATGGAAAACTGATGGAAGTCGACCTGAAAAATGGGTAAATAACAACAGAGACCAAATTAAATGTTACGCAACCTTTTATAGAGACGCTTACGGCTAGCACGCAGTTAGCATGAAGATTAGCGTCATGGCGGCGTTCGGCTTTAATGTGTTTAGCTTATTTGTGGATACAAAGCTGAGTGCAACCTCTATATCAAGTGAGAATGTGCAATGCCTATATTTATATTATCATCGTTATTATTATCGCATCCTATTTGCGGCTCGTTTTTGCAAATCTGAACTAGCATGGCTAGAGGGTTGTCATTCTCTCTTAGCATGTCCCGCCTCCTGAAATTGGATTGGCTAATATTGGACGGAAGACGCGTGCTGATTGGCTACCCCTAGCGTGATGATTGGTTACTGGTTCATATTAACTAAATTTGTCCAGTCATAACACGGGAGGTGGGACAAAGGCAGATAGTTTTAGGCTGTGATTAAAAATTAAGGTTTGGTTAACAAGATCATGTGACCGTGAGCCCGGAAACAACTACAGGCAAAATACAGGTGTAGCTAATCAGAGAGATATTTACAGATTAACCCAACTTTTAATGTCACTATAAATGCTATAAATCATTACATACACAAGATACTGTGTTGATTTGTGTAGGTGAAAAGCAGGTGTCCACATACTATTGACCATGTATGCGGTTCTTCCCTCTCCCCAACCAACTGGGTTGTTTTTTGCTCTTGAATATGTAAAATTGTTTGAAAGTATTTAAGTATTCTGTGACATCACATGTCTAACCAATCAGGATCAACATTGCTGCTCATTACAGTTTGTTCTGTTTTCTTTTCCTCAATAGAGAAATGAGCTCATGTTCTGTATTATCACGTGTATTTCTCTTAGTTACGGCTTCGTGGAGTTTGAGGACACGCGTGATGCGGACGACGCCGTGTACGAGCTGAACGGGAAAGAGCTATGTGGAGAAAGGGTGATGGTGGAGCACGCCAGGGGACCTCGCCGTGACCGGGACGGATACGGAGGAGGAGGCGGAGGAGGAGGCGGTGGGGGAGGTGGAGGAGGTGGTGGTGGAGGAGGAAGCGACGGAGGTTATTATGGAGGCGGACGCAGTAAGTACATTCCTCAGTGACGTTTATAGAATAGTGTTGTTAAACCTAGGCTTGCTGGGTCCGAGCCGAGTGAGTGAGTTTTTATTTATAAGTGTTTAACGGATTTGTTTCCAGAATGGAAGCACACAAGACTCCGAGCCCGAACGTCACAGATTAAGTGAGATGCTGTGCAGTGTTCTGGGATCGATACGCTTCAGTCTGTATCTTATAGTTAAAATATATTGTGCTAAAAATATAATATTAGGACTGTAATGTTTGAAATTTAAAAACACCTTTCATTAGGGCAGATGTGTAGTTAATTTTATTTATTTCTTTATTTTTCTTCTATAAACTTTTTTTTTTTGTTTGTTTTGGAACCAGCGTTAAAGGTTAAGAATGTCCTGTATGAAGTAAAATGAACGAAACCTTTCTCAGCGTGTGACTTCTCAAACAGCATAGTTTGTTTTTGTGTTGTGGTGGAGGTAAATGTTAACGCATCATTTCCACTGTAGGCTCGAACAGTTCTGAGTATAAAGACATTACTTTAGCAATAATAAACAATTCCACTGGGTCTGGTGCCCTTTAACAAATAAAACACACATTATCTTGTTATGGTCTTTATAGTTTTAATTCTAACAAAGACAGAGATAAACTCTTAAAGGCACGGATTTACTTCAGACCCTGAAGACTCAGACTAAAAACAAACAATTTAAGTGAGGGGGGAAAAACATCTTGTTAAACGTGTCAAAGATTAGCCAAATCCTTCAGCCATTCTGTGTGAAACTTCTTAATATTCTTAAACTTCTTGATGTTAATCAGCACTTTTTGAGCCAATCAGAAACCAGAATTCATCCGCATGCGTTTGTTGTAAAATCCTACAGTGGAAATGAAGCTGTTTGTTCAGTGTGTGTGTGTTTTAATCACAGTCGGTGTTGGGAAGAAACTCAAGCACATGCCGTTTAATGTTAATATGAATGTTGTTTGTTCTGATTGTAGCTCAGTGGAAAGATTTCAATACCCACACACACACACACAAACACAATCACAAATGGGTGATGAATGTCTGACTGCCATTTTATTTCCAGTTTGATCGCCACGGTAACAGAGTCCTTGACGTTTCAGTTTGAGACAGTCGAGTGGGGGCCGAGGCCGTGGCCGAGTTCGTTGTGGCTAAGACGACCCCCCTGACCGCTTTGGCCTTGGCCTTCACCTTACAATGTGTGTGTGACCTTTGCCCTTTGATGCTTTGGCTGACCTAACCGGAAGCCAAGATGACCGCAGCCTTTTGCCAATAGACCAGGGGTGATGGTGAGGAATGCTAGTTATTATGTTGATTTGGGGAAAAAAAAAGGAGGAAAAAAAAAAAACACTTTGTCAAAAAATGTAAATAAGTAACAATACTAGTAGTATTAGTAATAATATTATTAATGAAGCTCAAACCAAATGTCTGAACGAGGAGGTTCTGACTCAGGTTTAGTGATCTAATGGAAAAGCATGTCTCAGTCTTAGGAGAGATCTCTAGTTAAAGCAGACATGTTTTTCCTGGTGGTGTGTCTGTGTGTAAGCTTTTATGTGTTACTTTTATATCCCTTAATGTCCTGTGAGGGAGGCAGCACAAAAGATCATGTTCAGCCTGAGTGTGTGTGAACAGGTTTGTGATAAAGAGATGAGTTTTAGACTCTAACACAGTAACCCCGTGGGTGAGGGCGAGCGCTCTGACGATGTCGTGTCTCCTGTCTGTCTCAAGGTGGCTACAGCAGCCGGAGTCGCTCGGGCCGGGACAAATACGGCCCTCCGGTGCGCACCGAGTACCGGCTCATCGTGGAGAACCTCTCCAGTCGCTGCAGCTGGCAAGACCTCAAGGTGAGCACCAGAACCTCGGGGTGCCGTGGGATACCAAAGTCTTTTTATTAAATTGTAAAAGAACAAATATCAAAAGTTAAATAATTGACTCTGGGTTGAGTAAGTGTGTGTATGCAGCCATTAATTAGTTGTGTGTTGTCCTGCAGGACTTCATGCGCCAGGCGGGAGAGGTGACGTACGCCGACGCCCATAAGGAGCGCGCCAACGAGGGCGTGATCGAGTTCCGCTCTCACTCGGACATGCGCAGGGCTCTGGAGAAACTGGACGGAACCGACATCAACGGCAGGAAGATCCGTCTGATCGAGGACAATCCGCGCCGCCGCCGCTCGTACTCCGGCAGTCGCTCCAGGTGCGTGCGTGCGCGTATGGCTGTATGATTCTGTTTAACAAAATATCGAGACTAATTTTTAAATAAGGAGGACTGGAGTTGGTGACCGAGGCGTCTTCATTAAAGAGGCTAGCATCTGGTTCTACTTTATTTTTATTTTTTTTTAAGTCTCAAAACATACCTGCTAAGTACAGCAAATAAAGACTCTCTTTGTATATTATTATTTTTTTTTATTTAAAGAAGAAAAAATGTTTAACTATCTTAAGGGCTGCTATTATTTTTAAGCCGTTTCCGCCTTAAGAATCTACTTGAATGTAAAGGCCTTAGTATTCAGAGGAAGTCGGTTGTGCTATTTTCTGTTTCTTTGTTTCTGCTCACAGACTTTTTTGTAAAAAAAAAAAAAAAAAAATCTATTATGCAGTTTCATTACGTTAAGAGATTCATTAACTGAGAAACTACTGCTGAGCTACAAAGAAAATACTAGACACTTATTTTATTATAGACGTATGTCACAGAGGAGCCCCGCCCACATGATGATGCGCCAGGTTTCTCCCTCCTCTCACACACAGCTGCTGTAGTTGGGATAAATTTCGTCTGTTGGTACCCGTTACTTATGCAAGTGTCCCAGAAACCTCTCCAAACACTTCATTATCAATCAAGATATGAGGGTGCACAAATTAAAATACCTAATGAGGAGGAAATCCAAACTGCAGTAATATAAATCATGTTATAAATAATATATTTTAACACAGTATATGCTACAAAATCAAAATGTAGGGAGTAATGGACTCTTCTTTGTCTTTCGGCTGTTCCCTGTCACGGGTCGCCACAGCCAATCATCTGCCTCCATCTAACCCTGTCCTCTGCATCCTCTCCTTTCGAATTGATTCCATTTTATTTGTATAGCGCATTAACAATGGTCACTGTCGCAAAGCAGCTGTACACAATCAGTGATCAATCCCTGAAGAACAAGTCGAGGGTGACGGTGCTGAAGGAAAAACTCGTTGAGATGGTAACGGGAAGAGACCTTGAGAGGAACCAGAATCAACAGGGAACCTACCCTAATTTAGGTGATCAATGGATAGCTCGCATCATGTGATGCAGCAGCGCCCCCTTGTGTGAAAGTCGTTGCACACAAGATTGCTGTCACTAGTTTCTTTCCAACAGCCATCGGCATCAGCATGTCGGAGTGTGAGCAGAAAAACATCAAGGACTGAGTATGTGGAACGCCCCTTTATACAATTAATTGCAACTCGGTTAGGCTCCGCCCATTTCAGCCATTCTCCACGGTGGTGGAATAAACTGACGCCTCAACTAGCGCGCGGTAAAAAGTCTTTCTTTGAGCACATCGACTTGTTTTTATACTAAACGTGCTGTAACTCGCGCAACACACACTTGAGGTGCTTATTATTGGAATCGTTTGACTCCAGATAGTCTAAGATTTAAATTGACTGATGGATTATGGACGCAATATTTTAAAAAATCAGCATGAAGTTTATCCCCATTGAGTCCAGACTGAGTGACCGTGGAGAGGTGATGGAGGGATGACTGAGAGAACAACACTTCCCTGTGTTTATGATTAGTGGTGTTCAGTGGTCTGATGACTGCCGTGTCTCCTTTGTTCCCCCGTTTCCGTCCGCAGGTCCCGCAGTCGCCGGCGTTCCCGCAGCAGGAGCCGCCGCAGCAGCCGATCCCGCAGCAAGTCCAGGTCCCACTCAAGGTGTCGTATCTCACTTCTACAGAAATTCATCTCTCTCTCTCTCTCTATCACTCTAACACCTCCTATTGTCTCCGTTCCAGGTCTCGCTCCCGCCGGCGCCGCTCTCACTCCAGATCTCAAGACAAGTCCCGTTCCAGGTCGGGTCGCAAGTCTCACTCCAAATCTCCATCCAGCAAATCTCCCTCTCGGAAATCTCGCTCTCGCACGCAGAAATCCCACAGCAGGTCTCGCTCTCGCTCCGGCGACCGCAAGTCGCGCTCCAAGAGCACTTCCAAAGTGAAGTCGGAACGCGACTCTCGCAGCCGATCGAAAGAGAAATCCCCCGGTAAGAAATCACGCAGTCGCTCGCCGTCGCCCACCGAGAACGGAAACGAGGAGCGGCCCAAATCCGCCTCGCGCTCACCGTCTCCCCCGGTCGAGAAGAGCGGCTCGAAATCCCCCGAGCGTCGTTCGCGCTCTCGTTCACGCTCTAAATCCCCCTCTCGCTCTAAATCCAGATCTCGATCCAGATCCGCCTCACAAGACTAAACCACATCCGTCTAAACGGTGCTTTTCTGAACCTCGCACCGTGATCCGGCTCCTTATCCCATCTCTGCCAGATAGAGTAAACGTTTTATACGCGGCATTAGTAGGAAAGAGCGGAATTATGGATCATCTCTCAACGTCCACGACCATAAAATTATTATAATTCGACGACCTTCCCATGACCTGGATCGCTCCATGTGTCCCGTTTCCCCCACCCGAGAGTCGATTCAGGAGACAACGAAGTGAGAGAAGTCGAGCTGATGTGTTTGTGATTCTGTGATAAACCCCGTCTCGCTCATCATCCAGTTTGAACGTCCACTGTTTTTAAATCATGTGTCCATTTTTATTGTCCCTTTTATTAAACTTCTCACTGATACAATCCTTTGTGTGTGTGGTTTCTAAACACGATCTCGCAGCTTTTTAAATGGTTCTGTTCTTGGATGTCCGTGGTTTTTGTATTCGGGTTCTGCTCTAATAAAGATCCAGATGTTCCATCCAGAGGAGGATAAATGACTATTTTTCACATGAATTATAAGATCTAAGTGCTTTATTATAGAGAGATGAAAACTTACACTTTCCAGAGACCCCTTGGGGTTCCTGGTCATTTTTTTTTCACAAAGCTTGAGCTGTTTAACACTTTAAAATGCTCTTCAAATGGTAATCGATCCGAGAGGTACAGTGTGATTCTGTCCTCATATGGTTATTGGGAGACCCCCGACCCCCTTATTAACTTTATGTTTTCAGAGAATAATTAAATGTGTTCCAAAGAAAAGAAAGGGCAGTTTTTCTTTTAGGCAAAGAATCATAAAACTTTGCTGAACATTTAATCAGTTATTGGGTTCCGAGTACATTGAATGAATAATTAAATGTGATAACCTACATTTTCATGAGCTGAATGTTAAAGAAATGTTTAGTTCTTGGAGGAAGGCAGGGTTCTTTTAAAGGTGCGTTGTTCCCTGTATTGGGAAAGTTCTATGAAGAAACCATTAGGCCTACCAGTTTTCTGTTCAATTCCATTTCATGTAGAGTGTGTATATAGTGCTTTTAACAATGCTCAATGTCTTAGCATCCAAGAGTTTCTTAAACTTTCAATGTTTTTAGCCTTAATCATAAATCCTTCCTAAGTTTTTGGTTTCCATTGAATGTGTCTTTTTATTATAATTTAATTATAAATCAAAATAATCAGATTGCCCCCGGTGAGTTTTCAAGGTGTAAGAACGATAACTCTTAAGAACCCTCAGTCGGTCACTCGAGGTCACGGGGCCTGTCGGCTGGAGCCTGTTGGGGGACACCCTGAAAGGGGTTCCCATCCATCACGGGGCACACACAATTTGGGAACAAAGAGAGAGCGAGAGAGGGAAACCCACCAAGCACGGGGGGAGAGGGGACATGCAAACTCCGTGTACACAGACCCCGAGGTGGGAATCGAACCCGGAACCTGGAGGTGGTTCCCTCAAGAACCAAGTTGCATAAAATATTAAAGTCAATACTACTTACCAGTTCTAGATTAGGAGGAGGATCGTGAGTCATAAGTTAGAGTTTATATTGAACATCTGACTTAAGACTTAAATCACAGCAAATATCTTCTAAACAAAATGTTCAGGATTGTTCCAGCCTGTTTTTATTTTATTTATAAATATATATGAGAGAGAGACAGCCAAATAAACTTTATACACACCAGGAAACCTTTATGAATTAAAATATTTTACTATATTTTTTTATTTACATATATAATGTATCATTAATCGTATATTAATATACTGTACATCATACTGTTTTTCTTTTCCTGCAGTGTGTATTCACATTTGTCTTTTGCCTGACTTTCCCTGTAAAAATACTGTAAGCACACTCACACACACACACACACACACATTCCGAGTTTTGTGGTTAATGATCAGATCTAACACTTAAACTGAATATTAATCCTCAGAGTGTGATATTAGACTGTGTGTGTGTGTGTGTGTGTGTGTACAGTCGAACAGCCGCGGTTTCTGTTTTTCTTTATTAAATTCATTAATTCCAGTGAGCGCGTGTGCGCGGGTCAGAAGCGGCGCGCATGCGCAGTGGAGCTCTCCCCGCAGCAGGACGGAGCGCTGGTAAGAATAAACCGAATGATTATTTTGCGGCGTTTTAGCGCCTAAATGTCGATCTGTTAGATTTATAGAAACAAAGAGACAAAATGTTTATTATCGTGTTTATCTGTTTGCTGTGAAGAGAGAGAAAATATTAACACAAAACCCGAATCTCTGCCTTTTATTCATTCATTCAAATGTATTTCTTTATTTCTGAAGATTAAATTCTGAATAAATAATTAACATTCAGGCTGGAGGCATAAAGGGCTTTAATACCGAGCAGTGTGTGTGTGTGTGTGTGTGTGAGAGCCGAGGAGGCTGTAATGAGGAGAGAGATGTGTGTGTGTGTGTGTGTGTGTGTGTGTGTGTGTGTGTGTTCATTATCATCTGTCTCTATAATAATGTCTGTGTGTTGTTTATTCTCTCCATCACTCCACATATAGAGGATGTGAACCTGTCCGCCATTTTGCCTTTATTATTCTACAGCACACAGGCTACTGTCTAACTCACACTCCGCTAAAATAATGGCTCCCCTACACACTGTACCGACAAAATGGGTTTCAGTCTCCTGTTCCTCACACACACACACACACACACACACAGGGATGGGTTTAATGTGACTCTGTGTGTGTGTGTGTGTGTTTGGAATTTTTCGGGAAATGCTTTAGATTAATGTGTGTTTGGCCTCCCTGTGTAGAAATCATGGTTGTGTGTGTGTGTGTGTGTGTGTGTGTGTGAGAGAGATGGACAGAAAGATGTTAAAGGATGATAAAATGGAAATGTTCTCACATCAGGGGAGGAGGAGCTCAAAGTCAAGATTACTCAGAATAACCTGTCTCACTCTCTCTGTCTCTCTCTCTCTGTCTCACTCTCTCTGTCTCACTCTCTCTGTCTCTCTCTCTCTGTCTCACCCTCTCTGTCTCTCTCTCTCTGTCTCACTCACTCTCTGTCTCTCTCTCTGTCTCACTCTCTCTCACTCTCTGTATCTCACTCTCTATCTCTCACTATCTCTGTCTCACTCTCTCTGTCTCACTCTCTATCTCTCACTCTCTCTGTCTCACTCTCTCTGTCTCACTCTCTCTGTCTCACTCTCTATCTCTCACTATCTCTGTCTCACTCTCTCTGTCTCACTCTCTCTGTCTCACTCTCTCTCTCACTCTCTCTGTCTCACTCTCTCTCACTCTCTCTGTCTCACTCTATATCTCTCACTCTCTCTGTCTCACTCTCTCTCTCTCTCACTCTCTCTGTCTCTCTCTCTCTCTCTGTCTCACTCTCTGTCTCACTCTCTCTCTGTCTCTCTCTCTATCTGTCTCACTCTCTCTCTCTCTCTGTCTCTCTCTCTCTGTCTCTCTCTCTCACTCTCTCTCTGTCTCACTCTCTCTCTCTGTGTGTCTCTCTCTGTCTCACTCTCTCTCTCTGTCTCTCTCACTCTCTCTCTGTCTCTGTCTGTCTGTCTCTGTCTATCCATCCGTCCATTCACCTGTCTGTCTCTCTCTTTGGTTCTGCTTCTATCTGATTGGACTGCTCTCTTTCTGACTTTTTTCTTCATCTCTCCATCTATATATGACTAATTCTTTGTTTGTTTTTTGTTTGTTTCACACATCTATTTTTCTATCTGATTCCACATTTGTTATGTGATATATTTCTGTCTGCCTTTCCAACGCTTTCCATCTCTCAATCTATCACAAACTAACTTATTTCTTTTTTTCTCTTTACATCTCTTTTTCCTCTCTCTCTCTCTCTCTCTCTCTCCCTCTCTCTCTTTCAATCCATCATCTATCTTTCTTATTCTGTTTCTAACTGTATCTCGTTCTTTCCATCTCTCTTCTTTGCTGTCTCTCACACTTCATGTCTATTTTATCCTTGATCCATCCATCCCTCTTTATCTTTGATTCTGTTTCTCTCTAATTGGGTTTTTGTCTGACGTCCTTATTTATCTGTCCATCTATGTATGACTAATTCTTTGTTTCACACATCTATCTATCTATCTATCTATCTATCTATCTATCTATCTATCTATCTATCTATCTATCTATCTATCTATCTATCTACTTATTTGATTCCACATTTGTTGATATATTTTGTGTCTGTTTCTCTTTTTATAATTTTTTATTTGCTTTTTCACCGCTTTCTATCTGTCTCACAAACTCACTCTTTTTTTCTCTTTGCCTCTCTCTTTTCTCCTGTCTATCTCTCTCCCCCTCTCCTCCACCCCCTCTCTGTCTTAAACAAATGTCTCTTTCAGCATCTTGTCATGACTTCCAAAGCGGATGTGGAAATCCTGCCAAAAGATGCAGATGCTCCTCAGCGTCCGAGACACCAGAACACCACCGCCATCCTCTTACCAGGTGAAGTTCTACACACCGCCTCTTTACTGCGCGCTATACAGTTTCAGGATAAAGGTACTAAAGGTACTAAATGGCACTTTCTTGTCCAGAGAAAGTATAAGCACCCAATAAGGGCATGTGGGTGGAGCTAGAGGAAGAACAGAAAGTCACTGATTGGTCAAACAGCGGTCTTGGATTCGTCCTGATTTAATGTGAGATAAAACGTGATTTGTTCATAAAGCAGTATATTTTATTATATTTTGAAGCAGACATTATTAATCAGATGTGTGTTTGTGATTTTTAAGGGTTTAAACACCTGTGAAAGGGGCGGGGCTAGGTCTGTGAGTTGCTGATGTCAGGGTGTGTAGAGTTCAAAAACCCACAATGGTTACAATTGATGTTTTTCTGTGTTAAGTGTACACACACCCGTGCATCGATCTGAGACCTTTGTTTCGAGCTCTGCAGAATTCCCGTCGCTGGCGGTCCGATATGATTTGTCTAATTTAATCATGTGATTCGTCATGTGAAGCGTCACTAATTAGCAGTTTAACCATAACCTTTGCTTAATTAACTTTGTGATTTGTCGCAGTGCAGAAGAGAAAAACATCAAAGTGAATCTCCAAAGTCACGACAGAGAAAAAGAGGATGAAAAAAATACTGGACAATTAATGATTTGTTCTCTTTTAAAAGACCTGATAATTAACAAACTGTATTTTGTTACATTAATCTGTGTCCTGAACATATTAGCTCTGAAAAGTCACCAGTTTTTGTTACTCCCGTGTTCGTATATCATGTAAATTCCCCTGCCGGAGAGATCAGGAATACTGTGGTCTTTAAAACGTTAGTTTTCAATGAAATTTATTTTCAAATATATATTATTGGTTTGTTTATGATAATTACAGCAAAACAGATTTTATACAGTTTCATTTAATTCAAGTGTTGAAATAGTGAACTAAAGTCAATACTAGAGTCTCAACACACACACACACACACACACACACACACACATTCAGGGGTAAATGTTTATTAAACCCACCCCCTGGTGTTTGACCTTGACACTATCACCAGTTTATTTTTTAAAAACACAATTATAGAGACATCACGACGTTTCACTCCAAATTTACATCAAATTCAGATTTCTGCTCTTTTACTTTTAATTTCTTGGTCATTTCTCGTGACTGTGCAGTAGTGCTGTAACGGCTCGGGGTTGATCTGAGATCTGTTCACGTCTGTATTAGTTCTGAAAATTAACCTTCACAGTGCAAAAGAAAACTTTTCTGCTGCTGTTCAGCGTTAAATATTTATGCCTCAGTCCTGAGATTTTTTGCACAAATGTGCAAACGTACACAAATGTCATTTTTTTCTCGCTCAAACTTTTATGTGCTTACTTTGTACTAACCAGGGTTGCCAGATCACACTGACAAAACCCCTAAACTGTCCTGAAGCCCTGCACACATCATAAATAAATAAATAAATAAATAATATCAGGAGTGTAACTCATACTGTAGCCCAATTATACAAGCACAAACATTTCACAAAAATTAACTTATATTTATTAATAATAATAATAATAATAATAATAATAATAATAATAATAATAATACAAAGATCAATAAATGTTCATATCAGAAAGTAATAAAAATGCGTCTTTGTGAATGTTTTAAATAATTTACTTTGGACAAAGAAATATTAGTAGTATATTAAGTCAAAAATATTTCGTGAAGTTATGAGAATAAATTTTAACTTTTTTTTTTGTCATTTAAAAATAGTAAATTTTGTAAATTGAAATTCCAATTTTAGGAAAAAGTTATTTAACCAAAAAAAAGTAATATTTTATGAAAGAAAAACATTTGAAATAAATGTTTTACAACAAAATGTTACAACAAAAAATTCTAAATAGTTCATGACTAAAAATCCAAATATTATTAGAGTAAAATTGTAGGCCAAATATTTGGGAGAAAAAAAGAATCAGAAGAATTCTTTGAAGAATTGTACGAAGATTAGCAACTCAAGTCCTGATGCTGCTAATAATGTTGGATAATTATTTAATAAACTCTAATTAAACCTTTTAGGATTAAGATTCATATTTTTTTCACAAGATTCTAAATTCCTCATTTTGTGTGATTGACTGCTTTCCTCATCAGCAGCTTTCTTGTAATTTAGATAACCTGTTCTTAATTACTTTTGTGAGAAACTAATGAAACAAAAGAATAAAAACAAGCAATAAGGGAAAAAAAAACGATGTCGCTAACACTGCATGTGCGCCCTCTGGTGGTACACAAGTTAATAGATGGCGGTGTGCAGTAATAGCTACGGTATATTATACAGCATATGATGGAAAACAAACATTAACGGTTAGTAAATTTTTTCATGGGTTAAATGAAATGGCATTTAATGATTAATTATCAAAATCCTTCCTCGACATATTATCATATTTAAACCTCTAAATATTATATGTCTTTTTCTTTCTTAAAATCTCTTTAAATTTGTGACCTTGTGAAGGTCATTTTTATGAAGATAATTGATTTTTTTTTTAAGCGTCCACTCATCCGCTGCCAAAAGTGGACATGTCCCAAACCACAGCCAAGGAAGTGCCCCAGGTGGGCGGGACATGCAGCATCGTCCACGTCCTGGAGTGGAAGGAGGGAATGGCCATCCTGCCCGGGAGCAACCTGAAGGTGAGCGAGAGCGATTCCTCCTCAACATCACGAGAAGTGAGCAGGCGTACATCTGGGATGGATGTACTAACAGACCCTGTCTCTGTGTGTGTGTGTGTGTGTGTGTGTGTGTGTGTGTGTGTGTGTGTGTGTGGTACAGCTGTGTGTGAGCGACAGTGGCACTCTGGAGGTGATCAGCCAGGGGAAAGTGAACTCAGCAAACCCTCTCGCCGACGGAGCAGCGACCAAAGTGGTGGATGGAGAACCCAAGCAGGCGCTGAAACCCAGCACAGATCCATCAGCAGGTCTGCAGAGCTCCTCTAAGAAACTCTACACACTTTCTGTCACAGCAGATTATCTCACAGAGGGTTTATTTTTGGAAGGTTCCAGCTCTAATTTGATTTATCTGAGACTTCTCAGTTCTTCATGCTGGAACGTTCTGTAGTCTGGAGATTAGCAGAGTAACGATCGGACCGTCTGGACTGATTAATCGATGCAGCAATCCTAAATGTATTATTATATATTATAATAAATTAGAATTAAAGATCATTATCATTTGCAAATAAACAAAGTTTTTCCCAAATTCTCAACAAACTTGGTCTTGTTTGTCTCAGATGATGTTAAACAGATTGTAGCAGAGTTGATGCAATAAACTGTGTGTACATACAGTATATCTATACATCTCACCTGTGTTCTGTGTGTGTGTGGAGTTTGCATGGTCTCCCCAAGCTTGGTGGGTTTCTTAAATAATAATAATATTGATTGATTGATTGATTGATTGATTGATTGATTGATTGATTGATTGATTGATTGGAGGGATGTCAAGTTCTGGAGCTAAAAAAGAGATCTCGTGTATAAATTCAGTTATTTGTTCATGCCCTGGCTCCATGCTGATCAGAAGTGTGTGTGTTGTGTCTCTAGATGTCCAGGCCGTGTGTGTTGACGGCGTTCGGCTCATTAAGGTTAACCCGGAGGTCCAGGAGAACTCGGTTACGCACAAGAACCGCGATCAGATAATGAAACGCAGCTACGCAGAGGAGCTCCGGCGAGATCCAGCACCTGACGGGTAACTCATCTATAAACACACACACACGCACACACACACACACACACACACACACACACACACACACACACACACACACACACACA
>JAQQZT010000015.1:785151-795757 GCA_030068275.1 Clarias platycephalus | reverse complement strand
AAACTAACTAGCTAAGTAAATACTACACAGACAACATAAAGTGCACGTGCAAATGTGCAAACAAAGAGCAACAACAACAACATGATGCGACAGACACGTCTGCAGGTTTGCACCATAAAAAATGTTTGCAAAGTGACTTTTATCTTTCCAGATTTCCAACAAGGAAAGAAGTTGTTCTGGTTATTTCACACTTTCCTGAAATTCTTATGGTTTGCACAAACCACTGCGCACGGCACTACATGACCACACTGCTCATTTACAGACTCTCATTAAAAAAATTAAAAGATAAATAAAATTAGAGTTTTTCCTGCAAGAGTACACATTTTATATAAACATTTAATAATGAACATTTGTACTTAGACTTGTATTGAGTGTTCGTAGAGCAATCCATGGTAATCACACACACACACACACACACACACACACACACACACACACACACACACACACACACACAAAACATGATACATACACAAAAGCCACAAAACACAAAAGATGTTTTTTAGACATTTTTGCAATAATAATAATAATAATAGTCATAATAATAATAATAATAATAATAATAATAATAATAATAATAAGGGCTTCTAACCTTAAAGCTACAGTTTATTACCTTTCCAGTTATTTCCTATTTTCCCTGTTTTAAAATATTTTTTATCTTTAATTTGAGTGAAAACCAAACACTTTAGATGTTTTTTAATTATTTTAACTAAAATAAAAAAAATAAAAAAGAAAGAAATATGAAAGCTGCATATAAGTGCAACGCCCCCTGCTGTTAGCTACAACACATTGCCTGTAAAACATGGACAATTTAATTAAAATCTAAATGTTTATTATTTGTTCAATTAATATTTTTATGGTTTTGCAATGTTTATTTTAAATATAATACTCATATTAAGGATGAAAGGATCTTCAGACGTCCTTCTAAAGGAACCTGTTAATGTTCTACATGAGCGGCTCTACAGTATAGCTGAGTGTTTCTCAGTCATGAAGCCTTATTTATTCAACGATCCAGTAAGGAACGCCTGAAGAACTCTTTCCTCTGTATCTAATCAGATATATATATTTTTTTACGTGAGATGATATGAGTCACGTGTGCGTAAGTGAAAATGAAAAATGAAAGTGTATTTCATCATGACATGCCCTGGAATTCCAGATGGATTCAAACAAACACTTGAGTGACGTGATTGCGTGTGACAAATAAAGCCACGTGCTGTAAGTGTGAACAGAACCGTGCTGTAATCATTCACGTACTGTAAGAAGCTCCTGTGATGAAATGTAATCAGGGGTCAGGGGTGATTTTTTTAAATGATTTTATTATTATTATTATTATTTAAACTCAGACAGCCACATGCTGACTTTCTGACTCGCATGAAATCTCCTTTAAATCGCTTTCCTTCACATAACGAGGACGAACTATAAAAATAAACCACACGGCGCTGATCACATCATCGCCTCACACCTATAAACATCACAAACATAGAAGGTCCCCATTACCAGACACTTCTCACTAAACCTTCTTTCTGCTCTTCTCTTATCACTGGAAGGAGAACGCATCAAAGGCGTCTCGTGTCAGAGCTTCTCTACAGACGTCGCTCTGGGGTAAACACAAACAAACAAACCCACCGGCCGCCTCCTGTACAGGCCGGAGATCTGTCTCTTTGGGGAAGACTACACAGGATATTCCTGCAGAGCCTGAGGGAGAACAAGGGGGTGGTGGGAAGAAGAAGAAAAAAAACGAAAGAAAAAAGGAGAAAAATAAAGAAAAGAAGAAAGTGATAGTTAGACTGCGGTCACTGAGGTATGCAGACGTCCATGAAAGACCTGCGTGCCTGTTACGTCTTGCAAAATTCACTTTCTTAAACTCGACTTTTACCTCAAACGATCGTTCAGAGCTCGAGCTTCGTTTATTAGCTCACTGAGAGAGAGAGAGAGAGAGAGAGAGAGAGAGAGATTAATAAGTCAGTGTGTAAGCTCAGAGGTCTACACTGTAGTTTATACTCTGTTTTTAACTCCAGCACTGATCTGAGGATCTGAGGATCTGAGCTTGATTGAGAATGTTAAAGTGATTAAATAAAACATTCTGAAGGTGAACATGTGACTCCGCCCATTAGTGGTGTTGGTTGGGGTACAGGGGTGCCAATATTTACCAATGAAATGTGGAACTTTGTGTCAAAACCTTAGATGAATGAACTGATTCATATAATTTTAAATAAAACATATAAAATATTTAAAAATGACTACTACTACTACTAATAATAATAAATTATACTCTAACTAAGTTTAAAAGTGTCCACATTTAAATATTATTCTGTATATTATTATACATGAAACCTGATGATGTTCATACCTGTTGTTAACTTTTCCCAAATGTCTCTAACTGAGTTCTACATGAGACGCGGTACTCGTCTGGGGAACACGGTTCTTTCACATGGACACTAACGTACCGCAAAGCATTATGGGTTCTCATGAGGATATTTATAAAATACTTTTAAAGTATTAAACTCACAATGAGGCACAAATTCCAGTAAACTGGCATGTTGAAGATGATTTACATTCTCGAGCTTGTCAATAAAAAGCCAGAAAATCAGTACAGAGGTTCAGTTTGTAGGTTTTCCAGAAAAAAGAGAAAAAAAATGGAAACAAGAGAGCACAAACTTTTGCACGTTATGATTATTCATTTCTCATCATCTTAGTAAGCTCTGGCTCCTTTTCAAACAGAAAAGATTTAGTTTCAGTTTCAAGTATAATCACAAAAACTTTGACATTTGGACATGAAATTTAAAAAAATTTTCTTTTTTTGTAAGAGAATTACAATTAATCTGCTTTGCTTTAAATGATCAATTATGAACATTGGAATTTTTATTATATGAAATGAAACCATTTAAATATGTGCAGGTTCATGAATCCAAGGTTAAAGGTCATATTTATTAAGTCTGTGGTTGAGTTCTGCACATTGGATGATGATTTAATAATAAAGTACAGACTCCAAGATCAGAGTGAATAATTTAAACTCTGTCTCTAATGACGCTGAACAAATCACAGCAGTCTGAACGAAAGCAGCAGACGTTCAGCTTTCTCTCCGCGATCCCGTCTGTGAGCCCAGAATCCTGCAGCAGGAATAAAACACACTGGGAGTCTTATTTCACCGCCATCTTTACACATCACACCCAACAAACCTCTCGGGCAAATTCCTCTGCGGTCTCTCTCTCTCTCTCGCTCTCTCTCTCACTCGCTCGCTCTGAGGCCGGAGCTCAAAGACACACCTAATTTCTTAGAGGAAATGTTTGTGGTTAAGGAAATTAAACCGAGTCGTTAGAGTGACTTTGACTTTGCTGTGAGTGTGTAATTCAGCTCCAGTTATTCCTGGTGTATGATGTGCTCTCATATCACATGTGATTACAGGCCGCAGCACATGTGTCTAAGTGTGTAAAGGAAAAAATGTACGTTAGTTAACAAATACAGTATGTATCTCTTTGAGTACTGTACATCCGATGTGTTTTTATATAGCGAGTCTCATTATTAGGCAAATACAACCTCAGACCAACACAACACCTGATTTTTTTTCACGGTCCCATAAATTACTTAACAAAAGAGAAGCCAAAAGAAGAAGAAGAAAAAAACATGTGCAACATACAGTAAGTACCCCTTTACTACCTCCGCAGGATTGATGGGGGAAGGTTGCAGCCGAGTTCCGCTAACCATCAGCCCCTGATTAGCTGATCATCAGCAGGTGTGCAGACGTCTATCAAAGCAGAAGTTTTGGCAGTTTACTGGTCTGGAGCGTTCAGGTGTGTGTGAACACAACGCCAGTAGTAAAAGACATAAGCACTGGTCTGAGAGAAACAATTGTTGCTGTGAATCAGTGTGGAAAGGGTTATAAAACCATTTTTAAACAATTTGTAGTTCAGCATTCTACAGTGAGAAAGATTATTCACGAGTGAGACCGGTGCCAGTCTCCCCCTGGGTGGCGCTCCAGCACAATCACCCCAAAGTCAGAGAGCTTAACAAGCACCAAAAAACACTCAACATGATCTTTTTATAATCCTGGTGCCGGAAATGACAGCAGTTTACTCCATTAAATGAAAGAAAAACAAAATAATATCAAGTTTTTAAAGGGGCGGGGCAAGCGTCAAGTTTCCAGAGAATATAGTGGGCGTGGCTAGCCATTATTGTAATAATATTATTATAATATTGTGAATTTAATTGATGTGATTGAATTGATGTGATTATTACTGTTAAATAAAAATATTTATTTCATTTAAACATTACAAACTGCACGTGTTCTCTCTTACGGCTCTTATGGCTTTCAGATAACAAATTTATTAATTATTATAGGAAAATATCCAAAAGTCCATAATTAGACATGAGAAAGTACACACAAAGTACACTATTTTAAACTTTTTATTATAATTTTTTTTAAAACAGCACAATAAAAAAAAAAAATACTGAAGAAAACAGCCACATGGGAGTAAAAGGTTGCAGGTATTTATTTAATGACACATAAAACATTTACATTTCTATTTATTCAAGCGGTCTTTGATTAGGGCTTTTAAATTGGAATAAGAAGAAAAACAGCAAATAGAAACCAAACTGTTAAGATTTGTTTAGTAACTCAGTATAGTTTATACACCAAACAGCTGCTGAGTGCTGCGCTCTGATTGGTCAGAAGGTGTTGATTAATTCTCTTTAACAGCAGCAGGTTTATATTAGTGCGCTCGTTCTGAAATGTTATGAATCTGATTAAAGACTTTAACAAAAATTACAAACATATCATGACTGTTATAAATTAACTCCTTAGCTCAGAGCTACAACTCGTAGCACAGGTCGTTTTATTTCAACTCCGCCCACTCTGGTCCTCACAGTGATACACTTGGCCCCGCCCACTTATTGCAGTGTAAACATTGTAAAAGCGTAAGTTTTTTAATTTTCATTATATATATTTAAGTAAGTATTTGTCTTGTACTTCTGATCATTTAATTAACAAAGTTTGACTGGATTTATGAAGCAGAACGATTGTGTGATTGTACATGTGATTACTTTTAACTCATTTTCGTACTATAACTTTATGTACTTTAGAAACAGGTAAACATTAAGTAGCTGGTTGTGAATTTACAACTTTAATATAGCAGAATTTATAACACTAAAATCCAAGATATTATTAATAATAATAATAATAATAATAATAATAAACCCTTGGACTAGGAGTGTGAGCAGCGTACGATTCCAGCGTTAGCCGATGACGTTAGCCGTGATGAAGACGTAGATCCGGGAGAGGAAGGTGGTGAAGGTGCCCTGCCTCCACAGCTTCATCTCTACATCGAGCAGGAAGTCGCGCGGCTGCGGGAGCTGGCGCTGCAGGTAGATGGCGCCGGTGTAGGCGTTGAGCTTCCTGGGGCTGAAGTAGCCGTCCTCGTTACCGTTCCTGATGCTGATGATGACGTTGTCGCCGGAGAAGGCGGGAGACGGACCCATGCGGAAGACGAGCGCCGGGACGATGATGTTGGTCTGGAAGCTGAGCTGGTAGTAGGTGATCCTCAGGGGCAGGTTCTGGCACTCCACGATGTTCATGCAGCTCACTCGCTCACAGCGTCTGCCCAAGAGAAAGACAGTGTAGCTAGTGTTTCTTCGCTAATGAATTGCAGCTAAATTGTAAAAAGTACAAAAATAAACACTCACAAATACAGGTTATGGTCTACTCAAACTTTAAAGCATTTTTTACTGCTATAAAAAAAATTATACTGTATTTGCATATAATTGCTTTTAAATAAAGTGCATTCTTAAATAATTGTTTCAGTAATAATGGAGTAGCGATGCTGATTCTACGTAAGGAGTAAAACACTGTGTGTGTGGTGCTCTTACAGGAAAACAATCCAAAAAGATTATTCCTCTTATATCAATATACAGTAGCAATTAGGCAAAAATTTTTTTTTTTAAGGTTTTAAGATTTATTTAGGAATCAGACATTCTACTTGTTTAGCAGTTAGAAGTAAGAAGCTACTTTACACAGTGACACAATGTTGTGTAATGTCTGTGGCACGGGTTCGGTCCTGTCGTCACTTATGTTACAGCAGCAACACACAGGCGTTCCCTCACCAGCCTCTTTATTCTCTCTCAAACTTAACAAGAGATAAAAAGTTAAATCTTTCAGCTTGTCATGTTACCAAGAAACCACAGAGAAGTGTGTAAAGTCCTGGAGTCCTCAGAAAACTGGTAATTAACCTGTCCTCTCTACTGTGTGTGTGTGTGTGTGTGTGTGTGTGTGTGTGTGTGTGTGTGTGTGTGTGTGTGTCTTACGTGTCAGATACTCGGCGGTAGTTTGTTGGACAGGTGAAGGACAGACAGCGAAATCCACCGTGAATGTTGTAGCATGTTTGCTCTGCTGTACAGTTATGAGCTCCGACCGTACACTCGTCTACGTCTGACACACACACCAACAAACACGGCTTTAAACTCAGAATCGGCAGCAAAAGTTACGATGAACGTAGATTCAAAATATTATTACAGAATATGAATGAATCACAAATACATGCTTTATTTATTTTAACAGTGCAGGTCAGCATGGTTGACTTTAAACATGAGTTTATCAGTTCCGTCGGATTCAGTTTAGACCTGATTCAGTCCAACATGATTCAATTTCAAACCTGATTTAATTCAGTCTGATTAAGTCCAGCATGACTCATTTTAAATCCGATTCAGTGATTCACTTTGGACCGTTTCAGTTCCTAGTGATTAAGAACCGACACTGACTCAGCTGAGCCTAAACGCCCTCGGAGATAACGATCGCAGGCTGAACACATTCCATCCTCTATAAAGAATCTGGTACCGTGACAGGAGCGTCGGTTCTGAGACATGCTGTATCCGTGTTCGGGACAGGCACAGTCGTAACTCCCCGGGGTGTTGACACACCTGTAGGCGCAGAGATGACCGATGCTCTGAGAACATTCATCAATATCTGTAGAGCGGTGGAATGTGGAGGAAAACCAGAGTCAGACACTTACAGCACGTCACTTATCCTCATGCTGCAGCTCAGGGGATTAGAGCTAACACATTCAGGAGGAAAAGGTAGCAAATCCCACGAAAGATAAAGATAAACACAACAAGAAATTTAAGATAACAGATCTTTATTTCTTTAGAAACAATAATGGGAAAATACAGTTTGGTTTAATATTGATATTGGGGGAAAAGTATTGGTTTAAAAATCCCCCTTTACCGATTGTAAGAAAAATACACCCGGCCAAAGAAAAAAAAAGTCACACACTCTAATATTTCTTTGCACCGACTTTTGATTACGACCTTTGATTACGACCTTTGATTACGACCTTGCATTTAATTTTGTGTTGATGATGTGAGAGTCGGGCCGCTGTGTAACGTCTTCTCCAGCACAACCCAAAGATTCTCAGTGGGGTTAAGGTCTGGACTCCATGTACAGTATGATAATGATGTCTCATTCTCCCTGAACCGCTCTTTCACACTCTTTCACACTCTTTCACACTATTAGACCGAATAATCCTGGCATCGTGGAATATGTCAGTTAGGGTTAAATAACTTGTTGCAGCTGAACCGTGTTAATCACTGCAGGTATTATTCAATGGAAGCCTCTTAAATCTTTATTTTTTTCAGTTCAGTTCAATTTCTTTCCAACTTGATTCATTCTAAACAGTGATGTGATTTAATCTGATTTAGTTTTGATTAAGTGGAATTAACTTTAGCCTGAACTGGTTTAGATCTGATTCAGTTCACATTCAGAACATACAGTAGCCACTTACGCCATATTTTGGAACGGATTCTTTTTATTGCAAGTGGCACTTTATCACAAACATTTGCACTCAGCCACAACATTATGACCACTGACAGGTGACCTGAACAACACTGATTATCAGTTATACCCCAGTAAACTGGCGACAGGGCACCTGAGGCTCGCCCATGCCTAGGGGGATCACAGACCCACACATCTGGATTGATCCAACAGAAATTCCAATGGAGCACTGAAAAACCAGAACACGAGCACCAGAACACCAGCACCACAGACCCACACGCATGGGGCACAGCAGGCAAAGGCCCCCGACCCCGCCTCCAAACTCCCCAGATCACAATCCAGTCCAGTGGGATGCACCGTGCAAACAAGCCTGATCCACAGAGGCCCCACCCTCCAACCCAGGTAAACTAGTATATGCTATTATATACATAAATATACAAGTAATGAGGCTCTGAAATATGATTATTTGTGAAACAATTGCGACTTTTGTGTGTGTGAAGATGAGCGATTACCTTCACAGGTGTGTGCGTCCTCACGGATGTAGTAGCCCGGCCTGCAGTGGCACTGGTACGAGCCATAGACGTTAACACAAAGGTGACTGCACGGACTGCTCAAACACTCGTTCACATCTGCGTCATGACACACACCGGTCAGGAAGTGTTAATAGTGTTGATTCACACTGAAATCGGGGATCACCAGTAATCCATCGTCCATGCTGGAGCAAAATATCACTCACCATTCCTCCATGCTAATTCCCTCTGATGTGTTTTTTCCATGTTAGTTTATTCACTGCGATCTGATCCTCAACGACATCTGATAGCAAACCTGACTAACACCGGGCTGCCAACCTGAGATCCTGAAAATAAGGGCATTGGTTCTGCGCGTGCACGCACACAAAACCCCACTGCGCATGCCCGGGCATTGTGTCTAACACTAACCATACACCTTACCCTACATGCCTTCTTACCCACCAGCCAAACCACCTACACACTCTCCAGCAGCTCCATGTAGGGCAGCAGGGGGCATCGAACAGAACTCTGGGCCCTGTACATAAGCGGTCTCACTGAGGGGCCCGTCCTTTCTTGATCCACATCTCTTAATTTTCCTTCCTGACTTAAATGACCTCGTGTCACTGGGGCCCTGCATAGTCAGTCCCGCCCCATCTACCCCCCTCACCCCCCCCACCCCCCCGCCCGCCCACTATGACGCCCCTCAGGGCAGTAATATTATTTAGACACAGGACAGAGAAAATGACTATATTTGCATCGAGTTTAATCAAACACAAAACACTGTATCACTATTTATATTCATAAGAACACTCAGGAGATAACACACCTGATTAAGAGAGAATACAACAAAACACACGCAATATTATGTGAAATGCAGCCGTCATGGAGGAGGCTCGGAACAAAGAGTGTGTATGAGGGCAGCGAGGAAACCTGGGCCATGCGGAAAGAGATAAAAAAGAAGGAAATCAAGATATAAATCATAGGATAGAAAAGTGTGTTTGTGTGTGTGTGTGTGTGTGTGTGTGTGAGGGAGACAGAAAGAGAGAGAGAAAGTCAAAGATTCAAGGGGTGCTTTAGTCGCATGACAAATAAGGTCAGAATCAGGTCACAAAATAAAAACAGAAACAGATTTTATAAATTATATATATATATATTAGCTTATAAGATATAAGAAAATATAAACTATGCAGTCAAAAATAAATTTCTCTCTCATGCACGAAATTCTCTCTTAGTCATGTTTGTTAGCCTATAAAATGTGTCCATAATTAAAGTTGATGCAAATATTTGATGTAACTGTAAATACTGACATGTATGTCCCTCTTTAGATAACATTATATCACCGTCCTCACACTTTCTGTAAATGCATTTGAATGTTGATTTATTTTATTATATTGTTGATCTGATCAGCACCGGTTATTATCTCTTCTTTTGCGTGTGACTGATGCCTCACGCAGCTGTAAATGTGTATTCAACAGGATTAAGCACAAATTATTAAAATAAGAGACAGAGTGTCGTTCTGATGTACTGAAGGAATACACGCGGGAAAGATGTAGCGGCTCATATATACGGTGGCCGAGAAGTGCAAACCAGAGTAACAAAACCAAAAACAAAACAACACAATGAAAACAAAACAACAAAACTGAAAAAAAAATAACAAAACCAAATACAATATAACAAATTAGAAACCAACGACATATCCGTAAAACAAAATACCAAATGAGAAAACACAACGACAATTCACTCAAACCGGAAAAGGTAGGTATGTCTCGTCCAATCAGCGGTAAGAATCAACAAACCTAAAAAAGGTAGGTGTGGTTTGCGAATGACATTCTTACCACTGATTGGACCAGACATCAGTCACTCAAAATACACAAGAAGTACTGCAGCCACACGGACATTTAGATGTATTTTCATTTAAGGATTCATTTTAGAAAGCCTCCCAGTGGCGCCCCGACGGTGCGTGAGCGAGCAGTTCGAAAAAAAGAGGTTGGCTGGTGTCACGTGGTTCGGAGGAAACACGTGACAACCCTCGGCCCTCCTGGCTTAATGTGGGAGCGCCCCCTAGTGACGGGGAGGAATTGGACATGACTAGATTGGGGAGGGAAAAAAAAGGATTCATTTCAGTATTTTAGGATTGACAGATGTCTCATCCAATCAGCAATAAGAATTTAAATTTGCAAACTATACCTACCTTTTCCGGTTTGAGTGAATTGTCGTTGTGATTTCTCATTTGGTATTTTGTTTTCCGGATATGTTGTTGTGTTTTCTGATTTGTTGTTATTGTTTTCGGTTTTGTTATTTTGTTTTCTGTGTTGTTATTGTTTTCGGTTTTGTTATT
>JAQQZT010000015.1:749326-769422 GCA_030068275.1 Clarias platycephalus | reverse complement strand
AGATAGATAGATAGATAGATAGATAGATAGATAGATAGATAGATAGATAGATAGATAGATAGATAGATAGATAAAAAGGAGGAAAGAATGACAGACAGGCAGATAAACTGATAAATGACAGACAGACAGAAGGTAAGACAGACCAATAGGATGACAAACAGACAATGAGACAGATAGACAGATACGAGTGTGTGTGTAAAATAAAATACCTCTCCTGGGTGGGCTGGTGCCTTGGGGGTGTGTCCTCACCCTGACTGAGCTCTGATTGGCCGTGCTCGTGCCCTCACAGCAGGTCAGGAGGGCGTGGCTACACGTGTCACCCAAACCTCGTGGAGGGTCACATGACTCTCTGTGTGCTCGCAGACGCAGACCGAGCGTACAACACCTACAGCAGTCCTGAACACAGACACACAGACACTGCCACGTTACCCACAATCCCCTGCAGCACAATGGATTTCTAAAGATTGCCGTATAAGATAAAAGTTTTAGAAAAATTTTTAATGTATTTTACTTTATTTTGTGTATATTTATATCAAACTTGATTATTAAATGTATTTAATAAGAATTAGACTCATTGTCACTCGTGTGTATTTAATAATTCTTTTGATTGTGTAAAGCTGCTTTGTGACAATGACAGTGTTGTTAAAAGCGCTATACAATGAGAGAGTGTTAAAACATTTTAATTTACATTGATCATTTTTGTAAAGTTTACATTAAGTTTACACACAGGGAAATGAGTCTAATTACATTCGCAATAGGAGCTTTATAAATTCCTGAATCTATTTAAATTGAACTAAATCAAAGAAATTAAATTTTTAATGATTACAGTTTTTAATATCGTTATAAAAGGTGTGTGTTTTTGGGGAGCGTACTGTAGATGTTCCCTCTCTTCTGTTCTTCTGCTTTTGCTCTCGTCACCTCACCATTCTGCAGGGAAGTGAGTTTATTTTCACTCACAGCGCGAGTCACTTCACCCTGAATCGTTCACACTGCAGTGGCTCGGCTGCGTGAGGAGGCGGAGTCGAGGCCCGGACAGGAAACGCCTGGCACTGACCGACTGACGCGTCCCATTTCCAAACATTCAAACAGGTCAACGCTCAAACAGTACTTACATGTATCGATACTCTCACTTTAACAGCACTGTCTTTGTAACAGTGCTCCGGTTCTAACGGTACTCTCAGTGCTCAGAGGACCTGACTTTACCGTGTGCGAGTCACAGAGGTCAGCGGCGTCGGCTCCACAGTCGCTCCCTCGTCTCGCTGTGTTTATTCCAGACGAACAGCGTGCGTCTCTCAACGCTCTCAGGCAGCACTGCCTCTGGACCCACCTGAGATACAATGAGAAGAAGAACCAGCAGAGCAATCATCACCTGACCTGATCCTGATCCCTCAGAGCGTGGTGATTAACTCTCTGGAACAGCAGCTCGCACAGTAGTGCAGCTTCACATACACAAGTGTAGATTTATGTAAGAGTAGAAACACTCATGACACCAGGGTAAGGAGTCTCCAGTGTCAGCGCTGTGTAACAGGCAGAGATAGAGCTGTAACATGTAGTTACTCCTCAGGACAGAGGAGGAAACTAATCAACTGTCTGATTTCAGCACACACAGTTTCTCACAGTCGTAAGTGTGTATCCATGGCAACAGCAATCACTAGACAGCAGGTGACTTACCCGCAGCTGGAACCCGGATCTGTCCTCATGCTGCTGCAGTGACCGTGAGCGGAGGCCCAGCTTTCACCAGTTACACAGCACACGCTCACTTCCCTCGTGTCTGGACACACACACACACACACACACACACACACACACACAGTAATATTAGTATTGGGTTTAGCACATATGAATATACTGTACATGAATATGCACATGAGAGTCAGGGGGTACCTATAAATATACATGACTATGCAAATGAGGACAAGGGGGCGGAGACAGAATTATAACAAGATTTATGTTTACGTTAGATACTGCCATAAAGTAGATAAACCTGGACAGTAACACATTGTCAGACTAAATTAATTATCATTAAATATCAGGCTCTCCTACCACTGTGTGTGTGTGTGTGTGTGTGTGTGTGTGTGTGTGTGTGTGTGTGTGTGTGTGTGTGTGTGTGTGTGTGTGTGTTTTAATGGCTCAGCAGAAATACTGCTCAGTCTTCTTCTGAATACACAGTTTCAGTGTTTATGTAAATGAGCTACTGCATAGCCACGCCCCCCCCTCGCCCCCCAGAGAACCGCAGTGCTAAGCAACAAGCCAGGGGAGGGGCTTCTTATATGAGATCACATTAGGCTTGTTTACGCCCCAAAAAGCCCATTGAAAAAGGACAAAAAGTGCATTTTGTTCACACACACACATATGAGAGACTTTCTGAATATCTAAACATGACTAAACAGTGAAGTTTTTAAATAATACCCCCTTTTATGAGTGTGATGTATAGTACAGTACAAGAGGAAGCCAGGACACAAGTGTGTGTACTCGGTGTACATTTCATCCAGAGGTGTGGAGTAAACACGGCCGTCCTTCTGACCATGAATTACATAAACAGGCAGCGGTAAGACCAGGAAGTAGACAGAACTGAGAGAAGGAAAACAAAGCCTCACAATGAATCAAACGTCTCACAGGACCAGAACACAAACAACCTAAAAGTCATCTATCATTTGTTTTTTTCCGCTTTTTGCTCCACGTTTACTCACTCTACCAGTCAGAAGTTCTCCTTCAGTGTTTTTTCTTTATTTTTATTATTTTCAATATGGTTCATTAATACTGAAGACATACAAACTTTTAAAGGAACACAGCTTTAGATTGTCCAAAGTTACATTTAGCTTTGATGAAGCTCAGCACACTCACGGCTTTCCCTCATCAGATTCCGGGGGACGTCACCTCGAATGGTTTATAGTTTAAAAAAACCCTTGTTAAGAGTTAATGTGAGACATTTCTTGCCTCTTTAATGTGCTTTAGAGCATCAGTTGGGGCGGTACAGAGTCGACAGCCCTGTTAGTGCTACTACAGCTACTGTACAAATTACATACTACGACATTATAGAAAGACTCAGTTTAGTGGAGAGAAGACAAAGACATTAGTTTAAGAAATCAAGGTCAGTCAATCCAAAAAAAAAAGGGCAGTCGCCAAAACCAGCTATGATGAAACTGATTCCGACCCAGTAAAGGACAACCAAGAGCTACCTCTGCTGCAGAGGATAAGTTTATTGAACCTTAGATTAGAGATCACATAAATGCTTTTCAGAGGTAGACATACAGTATTTCAACATCACTGTCCAGAGGAGACTGCATGAGTCAGGTCTTCATGGTCAAAGAAACCATTACTTCAGAAAAACCTTGTCTTGTTTTCAACCTTGCCAAGTTCTCCCACACCACCACACACTTCTCCGCTCCCTGCACTGGCTTCCTGTAGCTGCTGCATCAAATTCAAACCCCTGATGTTCGCCTACAAACCAAAAAACGGCCCAGCACCCTCTCACCTATCAGTTCTAACCACACTCCGCACCACACCACGTCCCCTCCGATCCTCCAGCACTACTCGTCTGGTCCCACCATCTCTCAGAGATCGAGGAGGACATTCATCCAGACGGTTTATCGTTCTGGCTCCTTGGTGGTGGAATGAACTTCCTCTAGGTGTCTGTATAGCTGAGTCTCTTTAAATGATGACTAAAGACATACTGGACCTGATTCTTATATATTTGGGTTTATCTCCCTGTAAATGTAAATGAAAATATAAAACAACAAGCAGAAGACTTCAGTCAAGAAACACAAGGAATGGACATTGGATCAGTGGAAGACTGTCCTTTGATCTGATCCGAATGTGAGATTTTGGGGTTCTAACCTTGGCATGGAGGTACGGAGGAGGAGGTGTGATGGTGTAGGGGGTGATTTGCTGGTGACACTGTTGGTTAGTTGGTTCAAATTGAGGACAACCTTAACCAGCATGACTATGGAGAGGGAAGGAAAATATAAATATGTAGATTATATACTAATGTGTAAACGCATTCATGTCTATTTAGGCATGTCTATTCTATTTAAATAATTTTAAATGTTTTGCTATAATTTGTTTTTGTGAGCTGTTTTTTTTGTTTTTTGTTTATATTCTGATTAAGTTATGATTATTTTAAGTGTGTAAAACAGAGCAGGAGAAAGTGAGGTGAATTGTAGAAAACTTAATAAAGCTTATTGAAAGAGAGCACAACATACAGTACAGTGTGTCCCTGAGTCCTAAAGACGAGTAAACTGTGTGACCTCAGTGACCTCAGGCTGATACAGCACTGATATTAAACGTTAATGTCGCTGTAATAATGTCCCACGGTGCCCATGAGCTTCCCCACCGAGCCAAGGACAAAAGGAGGAAGTGAAAGCTGGTGTTGTGGACATGCTGATAAGGTGCTACATAGAGAACAGAGACGAAACACACACACACACACACACACACACACACACAGTCTCAGGAGGTTTATAGAAACTACCAGCTTCGATGACTTCTCACAGAGCGCGCCTCTGCTATATACATATCCTTCCACACCTGAACAAACTAATCAACCGCGACTGGTGGAGCTGGCGAGCGACAGTTAGTGTAATTAACAGAAGGTGAAAGTAGTTTTAGATTCTATGTGGCCAAAAGTTGAGGAGAATAAACCATGGAGGTGGTGGACAGTCCTGAGAAACGTAAAGATTTACTTTATATTTCCACTTATTCCACTTTAGAATATCAGCTCCGTTAACTTACAGGGTCGAATCCCAACATGTTAAATGGAAACATACTGTAGTGCGTACAATCCCCTGTTCCACACACCAAGTAGTGCCCTTGATCAGGGGTTAGAGAGGGATTCGGGATTCAGCCTCGTGTTAGAAGCTAGTTAGCTTTGTAGCTAAGCGTTAGCCGTGAACAGAACGACACGGACAGTTATGTCGCCTTAAACGTCTTACTGAAAGTGCTTCTGTGACTGGTTATCAGATTAATTAACAATAACTTCCACACACTTATCTAGTTAATACACAAACCCTTAGAACAAAGGGTTCTCTAAGAGTTCACAGGATAACTGAGGGATCCAAGGCTCCCAGAATTGGTTTCTACTTCGACCCGTTTCTCCCAGGATACACACTCTTGTAGTCTTTTTCTCCATGAGAGACTTTTAATGTTCTGGTTACTTTGTGATCTGTAGATGCTTCAGTGGCTCTAATCAGAACCGTGTTTGGTTCTCAGAGTGAGGGATGTAAAGCTCAGAGCTTCAGATTCTAATAACACTCAGTGAGGAAAAAAGAGCTTTTCAGGAATTAATAAATGAGCCACTTAAGGTCAGTTTGGTGAGAAAGAACGTCCTAAAAGCATTAAGGAGAAACTCTGAGAGGAACCGTGACACGTAAAAGCAGAACCCGTCCCCATCGGCTCTGGAGGGCGGAATTACAGTAGATAAAGTTGCAGATACAGTCTTAGTTGAGGTTGCTTAAAGATACTTTGGGAAAATATATCACCAAGGAATAGAAAGGAATATGATTGGTCCAATAAATACCTAAAAAATAAATACTTGTTCTGCTCTCTAGAGAACCTTTAGTGTTAGTGATACATTAAATCACACTTACTGTCGGACATTCACAAGTTCAGGATATTTTGGTGTATGTATATATTTTTCACAACGTAGCAAAAAACATAAATGTTTAATAATTTATTCAGCAAATTTTCCTTGTTAATTAACTAATGAATTAATGTAATGACTAATATAAAAATCCTACTTCTACTACTACTACGAATGAGAAAACATTTTTAATTGTCATAAAATTAGAATAATAATCAATTACATTTTTATTCTTCTTGAAACTTTATTATGAAATAAATTTATTAAAATCAATTATTTATAATTATTATGAATGTTAACATTATTAATAAATTAATAAAATTCATTCAGTAATATAGGCATAAAAGTAATAAAACATTTTATTTTATTTTCGCCGGCTCTCTTTATTTTTCTTTCTCTTTGCCAGAAAACAAGATTGTGTAAGTTTTAAAATCCTCTGTCTTAAGAAATATGAGATGTTTTTTGTCTCTGTGGCGTCATCCTCAGCTTTCATTTCCCTTTTTTTCCCTAAATTAATGATGAATAAACCGGCATGAGCGTCAGCGCTGCAGTGTGTCAGGAGCCGTGATGTTTATTAGAGGGAGTCTGGACCCGTGGAGACGACCATGAGTGTGAAAAGTCAAAGTAAATACAGTAAAGGAGTTTCGACCGGCTGAACCCTGGTGCGAGGCTGAGGCACAACATTAATGTACACGTAAATGTGAAAATAACAAAATACGACACAAAAAATGCTAACGATTAGAATGATTTAAATGCTTAGTACTAAATGTTCTGTACTAAATCTGCTCAAGTAAATATTTTTTCACTATAACTCAAGTCCACTACTGACTGCTCACAAAACTGAACAAAAAAAAAGTTTGTTTGTAAATTATGATTTGCGTGTGTGTTTAGGGAACTTAAATCTTAAATTATTTTTTTAACATTTTTTTTTAAACATTTTTAAAACATTAAATTTTCTGCTTCAACTTTTAAATCACATCACACTAAATATTTGAAGTGAATAAAAGTTTTTCGTGTGTGTGTGTGTGTGTGTGTCTGTGTGTGTGTGTGTGGCACTATACCACAACATACAGTATTTAAGGTGTGAACGTAACTGAACTTTTCTGAACTGAAGCAGGTTTTTTTCTTTATATCTTTGTCTTTGCCAAAAGACAAAAATGTGTAAATTTATACAAATCGTCATAACCAGTTACATAAAATAGTTAACTACTAAACTTTTCATTTAAACCCTGTAAATTACAGTCTGTTAGAGGAACTGAAACTATTTATTGAGCAAAAATAAAGGAAATCAGAAGAGGGGAGTAAATACTTTTACATGTCACTGTATGCTGTAACCACTCTGTATTTTTTGCTCCATGAGACGATTCAGCAGAAAGTTTCTATAAATGCTGATGTTTTTAGGAAGCGCACACGATGATGTCATGTTCAGCTTTATTTCTCTCTCTGTCTCTCTCTCCCTCTGTCTCTCCCTCTCTCTGTCTCTCCCTCTTTCCCGTGCTTGATTTTCACATTACAGATAACACACACGTCTACTTACTGCATAATTCATTGAAATAAATAAATTTGTTCTTATTTTAAATCTTGTGTGTGTGTTGCTGCGTTTGACAGCGGAGTGGAGGAGGAGGAGGAGGAGGAGGTGAGGTCTTTCATTCCTGAAGCCAGCAGTAAGACAGCAGGATGGAGTTGTTGAGGAGGAGAGATAACGTCATAGCTAGTGATGAGGCAATGCTAAAACACACCGAGCTCATTTTATAGCGGCGGTTGTCTCAAACACACACCTAAACACACCGCGCAGCGCTAACCAGGGGGTGAAAATGGGAGAAAGTTATTATTTTGTACTCTCTCTCTCTCTCTCTCCCTGATGTTCTACGTGGGTGTCTGCGTGTACCCCAGCGCCCCCACGGGCCTCGGCACGGAGCCCACACCAACTCATTACTCATGGAGATTATCGCTAACGCCTTTTCCTGCTCCACAGGATGTCGTCACTCTGCAGCTCCTCCATTTACTCACTGACCCCTGACCAGTGAAGTCCGACCGGACCGGTCCGACCCGCCGCAAAACCCGCTGACGGAGGCAGAGCTCGTCCAAAAAACTCAGATTCAAACAGATATATATATAAAATAAAACCTCTTATCCTGTAAAGAGTGACAGGTCTTTAATAAAGTTTGGTTTGGAGCGCCTCTCGTCCGGTCAGATTACTCCGTTAGAACTAACTGATGTATAACTGAGCTGAATAACGTGATTAGTGTGATCGAAACAGGACCCAAGCAGTAGCGATAATACATGAGAAAAAACTGAGAAAGTGAAACAACAACAAAAATGTGTTGAAAGCTCATGTGTGTTACAGTGATGATCAGAAAAATAATAAACCTGTTCACATGAGTGATGAGGAAGAAACACGTCTATAAACCTCTTTTATTAATCTTTCATGTGTGTGAAGTAAACATTCCTGTGAGATTTACATGTTCACTGATTCTCTGTGTCTGTATTAATAAACACCAGTCAGCTGGGAATGGACTTTCCAGTCTAGCGCCTCTAGTGGTGAGAATAATACATCCATCCATCTGGGAACCTCTGTTGTCCATCAAGGGACCGTGGGGGGCCAATGGCGACCATTGTATTTGATATTCCCATTGGGACACACACACACACACACACACAGACACACACACACTTACACACTACGGGGAATTTAGGAACGCCAATTAGCCTAATCTGCATGTCTTTGGACTGTGTGAGGAAACCCACCAAGAATGAGGAGAACATGCAAACTCCACACACACAGACCTAAGGTGGGAATCGAACCCGGACCCTGAAGGTGCAAGGAGACAGTGCGAACCACTACGCCACCATGCTGTCAGTTGAAATAGTACATAAAGAGAAATCAGTATGTAATTCATAGTTATGCATCTAATTGTGTGATTCTGTAGACGAGTGAATTAATATCTGTGTGAATGAAAAATAAACTAATTTTGGTACTTAGTTTCACAAAATTTCACATTTTACAGTATAACATATATATAATGTGCAAAAAAACACTTTTAACTTTCATACAGTAGAGTGCTATTACTTTTGTCCTTATTAACCTGTTAGTCTTGTTCATCTTAATTGATGGATTAGTTTAGAAATTCTTTCCTGATGGTGTGTTTAAAATTAGTGTCAATACTGTATTAGACAGTTATATAATTTGAAGGTGATTACTCCAGGACGATTCCCAGGATCCATTCTGGCGTCACAAGATGGTCACCCACACAGCACAACGTAACAACTTACAGTGTTTATGTAGGTCCAGCTGGACTTACTGTATATGAGTGATTAAAGTGTTAAATTAACACTCCATTTCCCATCAGCCATCACCACTGACGTGTCCTGATATTCCCGATTTCGTGTCTTGTTCTTCCTTCTGTACCAACATATTTCAAATGAACTGCATTTTCATGAACAGTCTGTTTCTTCTGTAAAAGCTCCTACAAATGTAGGGATTCAGTATTCAGCAAACTAAATGAGTCTTAACGTTAAAACGTTCCGCGCTACAGACGTGCACGTCGTCTCTCATAATTACGGTGCGTCCCCGTCACTCGGCCGTAAATAAAGCCTGGTGAGTACAGTTCTGTCTGCGCTTGAGTGTGTGAGTGTGTGTAGAGAGCCGAAGTCCTGCCTTGACACACACACACACACACACACACATCACGTGATCATCAGTGCCAGCCGTAAAGCCGATTCTGCTGAGGACATGTTACACATTCCTATAAAGTCCAGGTGCTGGAGCAGGTCTGAACAGCGTCACCGTGTCGGGGAGAAGCTCAGCATCCGACTGCTCGACATACGCTAATAAACCCTGCAGGAGAAACTCAACGAACCCGGTTCTGTAGGAATCCAGTGCTTTACTACTGCGGCTTCATTCTGCATTCCGACTGGTGAAGAAGACAGAGCGTGAGAGAGTGAGACTGGCAGAGTGAGAATGAGACACAGCATGAGACACAGCATGAGACTGATCTTGCTGAGACACAGCAAGACACAGTGACACATAAAGGGTGCGAGACAGAACAGTAGGACAGTATCAGATAGAGTGCGAAAGACAGGATGAGACAGTGACAGAGTGAGACAAAAAGAATGTGAGTCAATGACAGAATGAGACAGTGTGAGACAGCAACAGTGTGAGACGAAGACAGAGTGAGACTACAGTATGACAGAGTGACACAAAGTGAAACAGTCGTAGTGTGTGATGCAATGACAGAGTGATAAAAAGTGGGACAGTGTGAGTGAGACATTGACAGTGAAACAGAGTGACACAGTAACAGGGCGAGTCAGTGACAGAGTATGATAAAATGAGACAGTGACAGAGTGAGATAAAATGAGACAAAGTGAGACAATGAAAGAATGAGACAGAGACACAGTAAGACAATGACAGTGCACGAGTCAGACAGAGTGAAACAGTGAGACGGAGTGAGACAGTGACAGAGTGAAATAAAGGCAGTAAGATAATGGCAGTTGTGAGTCAAACAGAGTGAGACACTGATGGAGTAAGACAAAGTGAGACAGTGACAGAGTGAGTCTGAGTATGACATGGACAGAGTGAGACACTGACAGAGTGAAATAAAGTGATACAATGACATAGTTAGACAGTGACAGAGTGAGACAGAGTGAGACAGTAACATTGTGAGACACATGGACATATTGAGACAGGGTGAGACAGTGACAGAGTGAATCTGAGTAAGACAGTGACAGAGTAATTCAATTCAATTCAATTCAATTTTATTTGTATAGCGCTCTTAGCAGTTGTCATTGCCTCAAAGCAGCTTCACACAATCAAAAGAATTATCTAAGTGTGTATGAGATGTGAGTGTGTGTGAATCAGAATGATCAGATCGTCCCTGATGAACGAGCCGAGTGTGACGGTGCTGAGGGGAAAACTCCCTGAGATGGTGATAGGAAGAAACCTGGAGAGGAACCGGACTGAACATGGAACCCATCCTCATCTGGGTGATAACGGATAGCAGGATGAGTAACACCGTGATAGAGTGAAATTAAGCGAGACAATAACATAGTGAGAGTGATAGTGTGAGACAGCGCGAGACAGTAACATTGTGAGACACAGGGACAGATTGAGACAGAGTGAGACAGTGTTGATGAATGTTCTAGAACGGCAGCTCTGACAGCAGTGCAGCTTCACAGGACAGACTGATATTAACTGCCTTCATACTTCATGTCCACACGCAGGTTGTTGGTCTGATTCAGATAATAAACAGATCAGAACACGAGTAATCTTTGATACAGTGAGGTTTTTGAAGGAGTCTCCAGTGTCAGCTCTGTGTAACTGTTAGAAGTAAAGTTGTAACTTTAAGATTTCTGACACATGTTGTTTGTCTCGTCAACTTTAAGGACGGAGAACGGAGCAACACACACACTGGATCAGTGAACTGACTCGCTGGTTAGTGAGTTCAACTGAATCGAATCATGTTTTCTTTGGATTCAAGCACTAAGGAACCATGACATGAACCGATTCACCATCTTACACAGCACTGCAGATTTCCTCCAGATTTAGTCATGGTATCAGAAGAATGCACCTCGGCTCCTCTGCCAGTTATTTTTACCCACAATCCCCCTCTCTGTAGCTCATACTTCTCTCAGATGTGTAATGAGCCGTCATGTGGAACGGCTTTTTGTTTTTTAGAATCTTTTCATTTTAAAAGATAAAAACTTGCGTCACACACTCACTCACCTCTCCGGTTGTCGGATGTTAGATCCAGGTCGTTTCTCTCCAGGTGGTATCTGCCCAGGGTTTCGGGCTGTCTGTACAAGTCCACCGGTGGTGACGTGGTGGAGATGAAATGCGGTGTAGGAAGAGTGTTGAGATCTGGGATCGCATGCTGAAGGTTCTCGCCATCGTCAGGGTTTTTCTCTGTTCTCCCGAAGTCAACTGTGGTATTGGGTGTGGTTTCTTTTGGAGCAGCCCGAGTGGGTCTAACCACTGTTTCTGTCTGAGATGTAGTAACACTTAGTGAGTCCTCGGTTCCATCTTCTTCTGCGTCATACACGCCCAGTGTCTCTCTAAGCTCCTTTCTGGTGTCTTCATGAAAACCATCATGTGGATTCTGACCCAGAGGAGTTGCAGAAGATTGGATGGAAGCATCTGGACTTGTCGTGGCTTCTGGGAAATAGTCATAGTCCTCACTCTCTTCAAACTCTGACCTGTTCTCTGTGTAAATCGGAACTGAGTTACTCTGAAATTCATTAGCTTGACCAGGGACATCTTTAGCGTTTTCATATTTGGAGATCTGTAGATCATTCTCTTTAACCTCAGGATTCTTGAGCGCTTCAGAGGGACAATCAGGAATCACAGAGCACATCAGGTCACCACCGTCGTTGGGACAGTGACACACCTGACACGGATCCACGTGGAAGGAGTGGCCAGCTTCGTATTTCTGGTTCTCGTAGACGCAGCCAAGGCGCAGGCAGTGAGGACACGCCTCGGTCGTCCCGGAGAGCTCGATGCAGTGAGGAGGAACTTCAGGGCACGGGATAAAGCGGCAACTTATCCTGCCTCCGCCTGCGGGACACGAACACTCCGTGCTGCCAGAGTCCACCAGGTACGACTCTCCTTCAGGAACCTTCCCGTTTTTAAATCTGGCCCTGATGCAGTCGTAATACTGGTACCCCTCACACGTGCAGCCTCGCTGTAGACACGTGGCGCAGCACGCTCCGCTCTCCAGAACCTCCTCAATGCAGTGGTCCAGATGTGGACAGTCCACTCCGGTGCAGTCCCTCTGCCCGAGACACGACTGCAGGAGTACAAGAGAGCACGCAAGGACGTTCCATTTCACCAAAACCCGCTTGGTCATTCTTAAAAACGCCGCAGACGACTGTCACCTTGTGCTCCGCCCACCGCTGACCTGTAGTCAGGACAAACATGTGTCATTATGTGATATTACTAACATGACATGCACACGGGACATCGCTGCGGTTACACCACGCTGCTGCTGAGTTCTGGATTCTGTATGGTCAGTGTTTTCTACTACAGCAGCTCTGACAGTAGTGCTGCAGAATGAAATATTATATAAACAGCTGTTATAAGAATGATTGCTGTTAAAGAAAAGTTTTAATCACTGGGAGATTTATGTAGCTGTGTTTTTTTGTGTGCCAATAATTCTGGAGTTGCCCATAAATCAAGAGGTTGTAGTTGATTAGCTGCATTTGGCAAGTGAAAATATGTTAAATCTAGCCAAATGCATTTCGAATTTCTTAAGGTGAGCTTACAACAAAACCAAATCTAAGACTCTTAAGCCTAGTCCTGGAAGCATTTGATCAATTTGTTTTAAACGTATTTCTTTTTTTTTTTTTTTTTTTTATATACTGTATATTTATTTATTTTTTATTTGCCAAATAACTTTACCAATTTACTGATTTTAGAAGTGATATACATCTAATTATTATTTATATGATATATTTGTTTAAATTATTAGCTTTATATATAATATTAGATTTTATATTAAATTTAATATTTGTTCATATTATTATTTATATTATACATTTAGTATACATTTATACATTTAAATTATACACATATAATTATTATTTATTAAGTGACGTACATATTATTTAAATATAATTATTTTTAGTAAGAGGTAAAATTGATCTGCCAATTAAAATTTTAAACTATGCTTAAAAATGGAGAACAAGTTTTAGGAATTAATAATTTAATTTATTGATTTATTCTAATATATTTATCTTTAATAAGAAAAGTAGATACATTTAACTATACTCGAGATACGTCCCCTGGCTCAGATCTTTTCCTTCCTTTCCTCCGTGTGATAAACAGATTATAAAGTATAAAAGTAAATGAACAGATGTGAATAAATCATATAACACACATACAGTATAAACACCGCATTCCATCATTAAATCCTCATGCTCGTGTTCCTCATGTGGAATAATATGGGTTCTGCAGGTTCTCCGTGTAACTCCATGTAAACTCACTGACTGACAAGTGTGTGCTGGAGGTCAAAGGTCACCTGACTCTGGCTTATACTTTCACCAGATGACGTTGTGCTCATGTGAAGTGCACAAACTCGCCCTTGGGCACCGAGTCACAGCCTCCGACATCAACACAAACACACACACTGACACACACACACTGCACTCACACACTCAGTCATTCACTCCTAAAGAGCAGTGTAACACCGCCAGTCCATCTAAAAGCATGTTTCTGATAAGGGAGGAAACTGGAGAAGGCTGAGGAGGAAACTCACACAGATAGCAACCTGGGTTCCTGGAAGAACCCTGGACCTGTGAGACAGCAAAGCTACAGGCTTTTATCCTTGTTTATTTAGACGGCGTTTGTTGTGTTTTTTAACCCATATAAGAGGATTTATTCGAATAAGATGTTAACTAGGAAATATCAGCTAATGAAATACATGATGCTAACTAATAGAGCTAACTAAGCCAACAAAGGCTATAATGCTAACTGAGTCAGTTTATCTTATAAAGGCTATAATGTTACTATAACCGCTATGATGCTGAGTAATCACTTGGAGATAATTAAAAGGTCAACTGGAGGCCTAAAAGAAATGTATTGCTGTTTTACAGTTATTTATTTAGGGCAGCTCATATACAGAGGTAGCTCAGTGGGTAATACACTGGTGTGTACTGATCAGGAGGTCACAGGTTCAAACCCCAGCGCCACCCAGGCCTGTAACAAAAGTTGCCCTGGATAAGGGTGTCTGCCAAATGCTGGAAATCTGATATTGGTATAAATGTAAAGGCTGAGCTTTTAAACTAATTTAATTAATGATTTTCCCTAATAATATTTCATGGTGTCTCTCTTGTTTGTGATAACAAAGGATGATTGCTCATAAATCTGTCGCTAAATGTTATGCTGGTACAAAGACAATGTCCTCCGTTTGTCTTAAGGGGTGTACAAACTTTTCCACTTGATTCTAAATGAGAGATGAACGTAAACAGAGGATCACCAGTTTTAAACTGTCCCAGCACACTGAAATAAAATAATCGCACTAAAATTAATTGAATCAGTAATGAATTAGAGAATGATCTCTCAACTCTGTGTTTAATTGAGGCAGTAATTAAAGAGACAGTTCTACACATGCTCAGTTTGTACTGAGCGATATAGCGATATGACGTTGTGATAAACCACATCAATCTACTGTATATTTTTCTAAATATCACAGAAACTAGAGAAAACCAAAGTCACTATCTGTTTTAAAGATCACAATATCTGCCATATACTGAAGTGAAATGTATTGATATAATTTTTATGCCATACTTATTGAGTTTTTTTTAGATTTCCTACATCATAACTACAAACTAATGACATAGAAAAAAGAAAGAAACAAAAGGAATTAGACTTAAGGTGTCTGTCCTATCAACGATATGAGAGCAATTAGAGTTTGATTAAAACTTAAAGATTTTTATCAAAAGATTAAACAGAATTCCTCTTTGTTGCAAGAAGAGATTTTAAACATAAATATGGCAAATTAAATTATTTTTAAACATACAATGATAATCTAAAATACAACAGTATAAAAATAAAATCTTATTTTTTAGAATTTTTAGAATTTTTTAGTCATTTTAGAATAATTTAATGGCTGAATATATAAACCATTGGACATTTATTTAGTTAAAACATTTGTTTAACATCACCACTCCCTCCAACATACTCCTTAGAATAAGAGAAGTGAAGACTTTATATTTCTGCATTAAATATACAGTCACAAACACATTTTATGTGTCTTATTTAATTTATGGATGTTAGAGGATAAAAAATAACACGTTTAAATCGGAGTGCTCTTTTATTACAGGATATTTTGAACATTATTCTAACGGTTCTGATCAGCTTTGATTTAAGCTGAAGTTTGTGAAAATTAAAGTTCAAACACAATATTGATTTACATAACCGACATTTAAAAAAAACAAATTCCCCTCAATTATTCCCCATAATAATCACTGATATAAAGGAAAGATAGAGAAGGTGTGTTATGGCGGGAACACGGTCCGAGTTTTCCGGATCAAACGGATCGCGATGCTCAGAGGTCACGCGCCAGATCTCTTTGATCCGTTAAATCTCCACTTTCATTTACTGTCCATTCTCAGATCAGAAAACGGCACAAAATGACTCGTAAGCATCCAAACACACACACACACACACACACACACACACACACGCGGACCTGAAGTGCAAACTTACCTGTGTGTGTTGGTTCCCGAGTCTGTGTGTGTCTCTGATTACTGAGTGCTGAAGAGGATCTGCGCCCAGACCTGGCTTTAACCTCTAACACACACACACACACACACTGCGAGTCACCTCACCGACTCTTTCGAACGGAATCGACTCCAGAAATGTGAATTAGGTTGAATGAATCGAACTGATCTGGATCTGATTCGTTTGATTCACACGCGCTTCAATTCACTCAGGCATAAAGTCATTTATAGTATATTTAGATGTTTATTCATATTTGCTGATAAGAACTTTCACTTAAAGGCAGGTAATGTACTATTTAAGCAAAGTGAGTTAATAAAGTCTAATCATTTGAACAGGATCAGCTAATAATGAACTAAGAGCTACAGTAACTGTAGCTCAATCCATAGGGTGATAATGCTACAATAATCGCCATGAAGCTAATTCATCAATTAACTTGAGCTTAGCTTAGTCATCACGAGTAAAGAAAAACACTGCTCTCTGTTCTGACTCCTAACCTGCTCTAGAGATCCGAGTCACTGACAGTCTCTAAGCCATGACTTAGATTTTTGGGTTAATCCCCCTCTACTAAAACCAGTGTGTGACTGATGGTACTTGTTGTTAATAACCCAGTGCAAGGATCTATCCAGTGATGGAAACTTTATAAAAGCACTTGTAAGTCACTCTGGATAAGAGATTCTGCCTAAATGTAAATGTGTTTTATTTATCAGCTGTGGAAGTGATCTGAATCAGTGCTTGAGATTTAATTAGTTTGATTCATTAGAGCTCACACTGCATTTGCTGCCGTTTTAATATTTATAATAGCTCAAGCGGCACAGATCCGTGCCAGCAACACAGCATCGGTCAATGAGGATTAAAAGTAATATAGGGATAATAATATGGGAGCCTCGCCGGTGTGTGTTAACAGGGAGGCTTCAGACATCAAACTGTACATTTGATAACTGAACAAAAGTTATCATTACTTTTATAACATGTAAATTTTTACCACTATGGGAAAAAATGTAGAACTCTGATAATGAGCAGATTATTATTATTATTTGGTTATAGAAACACCCGCAAAAACAACAATAAAAACTTGTGATCATGTGTTTCTGTGCTATTTCTTTGCCTATGTGACCCATTGTTAAATGTTTTGCTCAGTCATGTTTGTGTAGTTGTTTAAAATGAAATAAAATTCAGTTCATCATATTGCCAGGTCGTGCTGAAAAAAAGGACACATCGCTCTACACTGGACAATCCTGAGGCGTAAAATAATAACAGGAAAACAAATAATGGCTAAAATGCACTGAGCTTTAAAGGCTACGACTTTTTCACTGCAGTGCTGTTGAATTCTGAGTTCTGATTGGTCTGACTGGAGTAGCTGATTCTAAACACAGGTTACAGATGTAGGCGGAGTCAGGGGTGAGGTTATACCCTTCCTTATGACATAATGAATGTGAACTAGACCAAAATTATTCCTCATTAGTTGGACAGTCAGTTTTCTCTCCCCATTAATTAAATTTTATTGATTCGTATACAGTACATGTACATTGCACAGTGGCCATAAAGTTAAATCTAATTTAATCTAGAATTTACTTTAATTTATAAATTCAAATTTTAAAAAAATGATGGCCATTATATGAGAACAATTTTGGCTGGTCACAGGGTTGCTGATTAATTTTCTATTCCGTATTGTTTTTGTAGTAACAGCTTGTTCACAATGACTTTACACTTTACTCTCCAATTACTAGATCAGACATGTATGGAAGGAGTCTCCAGTTTCAGACGTTACTACAGTCTGAATCCACATTTTCACAAAGTTAAAGCTTTAATCATCTCACATAGAGAGAGATAGAGAGTTATAAAGAAAGGCGTGTAGCAGTAAAAAAAAAAAAAAAAAAGCTCCAGCGTGTGCATTCCGTGTGTGTGTGTGTGTGTGTGTGTGTGTGTGCGTGTGTTTTAACCTGAATGTATGTGAATTACTGCTGTGTGGAAAACATAGTGATTTCTGCGTGCCACGCTGCAGGACTGTTCCTTGCTCCAGGGGAAAAAGTTTAATAAAATGAGATAACAGGGCTCCAGAGGTCCGACCAGATGTGGCTTCCTAAAGATCTTCTTTAACTGATTACTTTAAACGTTTGTGCAGATGTCATGCAACATTTTACCGTGATTCACATGTAAAGAAAATAACAGATGAAAATTAGAATAGTCGCAAACTACATTTAAATTTTTTTACACCTGATTAGTGTAGGAACTTCAAACTTCTGTTGCTTGCACTTTACTGAACAAATTATCACCCAATTAACACACAAACAAAGAGTTCTCCATGGGTTCTTAATCTGTCCATCTGTACACCTCTACAGCAGAGTTTTTCCTATCAGAATACAGCATAGAACCCTTTTGGGAGGCCTTGTTTACCTTATAAACATTTAAAGAACCATTAAGGAAGCATTTTTCTTTAAATATATTTAAAGAAATGTTGGTGTTGTGCTAAAGTGCAAAATGTTCTTGGTATTTGGTACACTCTTAGAACACTCTAGGAATACAGAGTTCTTTAAAGGGATTTTAACAGTTCTTTGGATTAATTAAGAGTTTGAGGGTTCCATAGAAGGGTTCCTCTTGCAAATGATAGAAAAAAAGGCCTCTCAGAGGGGAGGGATGAGAGGTACTTGCACTCCCACATTAATCACGGCTCTACCGCCAATCAGGGGCGTCTGTGAGCTCGCGCAATCGGAAGGAGCGGATAGCGCTGTCCTCCGAGTGTGTGACTCCGCCCCTAATGGTGCGTGAGCGAGCAGCTAGAAAAGATGCGGTCGGCTGGCGTCACGTGGTTCGGAGGAAACGCGTGATAGTCTTCGGCCCTCCCTACTGAGTGGTAGTGGTAGCCTTAATGTGGAGCCCCCTAGTGACGGGGAGGAATTGGACACGACTAAATTAGGGAGAAAATTTGGAAAAAATCAACAACAAAAAAAGGGAAAAAAAGGAAAAATCTAGAACTACTAAACTACTATGAGTTTATCCCTCTACAGGTAGCATTAAAGATTCTCTGTAGAACTCTACAAAGCACAGAGTCCTATAAGGAGACCTTGTTTATCCAATGAACCTTTAAAAAACATTGAAGAACCCTACACAACCTTTACACACAGTGTCACTGCTGTGACAAAACATTCCTAGTTCCAGGTTCGATCTTAGGATGAAAAGTTCTTAATTGGTTCTCCAAGGGTTCTTTGGATAAATATGGCCTGAAAAAAGCATTTAGAGATATCTCTCGGAGGGGGAACTGGGATGACTCTTAAGCGCTTTCTTTTCAGAAGTGACTCCAAGTTGAACTTTTCTGTGGAAGCAATTGATTATCCGAAGAACCTTTTAGAGATGCCCATGTCCCTCATGTTAATGCTTGTTAATGACATCATAAAACATCACATGTTCCACAGTGTGTGTAATAAGGGAGTAGTTATTGCCTGTAGAGATTTATTTTAGCTCCTGTAGATCTGGCCACAGAGTACTGCGTCTTGTTCTGTTATTCTGTTCACACACTTGATTTCTTCCTGTGTTGCTCTCTCGTGAGCTTCCAGAAACATGAAGAGGGTTCTGGATTTTACTTTTCTTCATGTTCTCATCTTTACGTACGTAGACGTCGTCTTCGGTTCTCACCAGCGGGTTTCATCAGAGCTCCAATCTCAATAATGTTTTTTGTCTCTTATGAGCCGTAGAGATTTGTGTTTAAAGCTCTGTAAATAATCCTGTCTTAACTTCCTGGCAGAGACAACTAGGCTTTGAGTTACAACAGGAAGAAGCTTTAACATGGATTCACTTCTTCCTTCTTCACATCCAGAATTTTGGTTTGATGAATGGAGGCTTGGAGAAGTTCAGGAGCTTGTTTGGTTTATTTATTTATTTATTTATCTATTATCTTGTCATTCTAGAGTTCCATCGTGATGTGTTGAACAGACAAGAAGGTTATTTTATAATTTATTTTATTCCCAGGCTGTAATTAATACGCCGTGCTGGTGTTCACGTGCGCTCTTCTCGTAATTACACCATTTGTGATCAGATACGACGTCAGCATCGCTCGCTACACCAACTCCAAACTTACCTCTTATCTTCAGCAACAGGTTTATGGTCTTACTATACGTTATGACCCAAATAAGGATGGGTTCCCTGTCGAGTCTGGTTCCTTCCTCACGTCGCCCTCGGCTTGTTCATCAGGGGCAGTCTGATCATTATCATTTATACACATTTCCTTATATATTTTCTACAAACCGGATTCCAAAAAAGTTGGGACACTTAACAAATTGTGAATAAAAACTGAATGCAATGATGTGG
>JAQQZT010000015.1:727513-743881 GCA_030068275.1 Clarias platycephalus | reverse complement strand
TGAGAATCTCTGAGATGTGCTGGAGAAGGCTTTACACAGCGGCCCGACCTTCACATCATCAGTACAAAATATTGGAGAGAAATGAATGTTTTGATGTTGCATAAACTTATTGAAACGATGCCACGGCTGCGATCAAAGCAAAAGGCGGTGCAATGAAATATTAGAATGTGTGACCATTTTTGTTAGAGGTTCATTCCATCAGTCATATGAATGGAAACATGGGATAACTGCTCCATGTTTTTCTGAGAGAATGCTGAGTGAGATTATCTCACTGGGGGTTTTTTTTTTTGGTCATTTTGAAGTCAGCTTTGTTTGGACTTGAAACTTGAGGCAGGTTTGTGGAAAATAAGAAAAGGCAGTAAATTATTCAGCGCCTGCTCCAGCTCCTCAACCATGAGGTTAACTCTTACATCAGGGCCTCGTGAGTCATGAGTGTTTCACTGAACTGTGTCATTTTAAAGCTTTCCAACATCTTACATCACGTCTCACACACACACACACACACACACACACACATACACACACCCTCTTAAACACATGCATATAACAGCCCAGGACACGTCCAGGGAAGGGTCTCATCCAGTTTGTAACCCATGTGCTTGTGGAACTGAATAATTACAAATGAAAAAAAAAAAAAAGAGCTTAATTATTCCACTAGGGGGCAAAATTGAGCAAAAAACAATTTCAGCAACTTTAACTTAGCAACTCACAAAACATGCCAAAGTGGGCATCAGAACCGGACCAAAGAACAACGGGAGAGGGTGGACTGGTCTGATGGATCATGTTTTCTTTTTCTTATCATGTGGACTGTGTGTGTGTGTGTGTGTGTGTGTGTGTGTGTGTGTGTGTGTGTGTGTGTGTGTGTGTGTGTGTGTGTGTGTGCTGATTACGTGGGGAAGAGATGGCACCAGGATGCACAATGGGAAGAAGGCAATCAGGAGGAGGCAGTGTGATGCTCTGGGTGATGTTCTCCTGGGAAACTTTTTAGGCAAAAACAGAAAGATCTTTTGAAGAGAAGGTGCTGCCGTGTAACTGGTCTCTCAATTGATTTCTGTTTCTTGGCACAAAAAAAAGTCAGACGAGTCCAGAGGGCAGAGGGGGTCTGCTCCATCTAAACTGACAGGCCGGGCAAGGAGGGCATTAATGAGAGAAGCTGCTAGGAGGAGGAGCTGCAGAGATCCACAGCTCAGGTGGGAGAATCTATTAGTCATGCACTTCACAAATCTGGTCATTATGGAGGAGTAGCAAGAAAAAAGCCATCAGGGGTGATGGAAAGTTGGATGGAGCGAAATACAGGGCAAATCTTAGAAGAATAAACCTGTTATAGACTGCAAAAGACTTGAGACTGGGGCGGAGCTTCACCTTCCAGCAGGACACCGACTCTAAACATACAGCCAGAGCTACAGTGGAATGGTTTAAAATCAAAGCATATCCATGGACCAGTCAAAGTCCAGACCTAAATCCAACTGAGAATCTGTGGCAAGAATTGCTGTTCACGCTCTCCATCTGATCTGACTGAGCTTGAACTATTTTGCAAAGAAGGACGGGAAAAATTTTCACTCTCTAGATGTGCAAAGCTGGTAGAGACACGCCCCAAAAACCTGCAGCTGTAATTGCAGTGAAATGTGGTTCTATAAAGTATTAACTCAGGGGGGTGAATACAAATGCATGTCCCACTTTTCAGATTTTTATTTGTAGAGGAAAAAATAAAACCATTTACCATTTTCCTTCCAATTCGCAATTCTGTGCCACTTTGTGTTTGTCATATCACATAAAATCTCAATAAAATACATTTACGTTCGTGGTTGTGACGTGACAAAATGTGGAACAGTTCAAGGGGTGTGAATACTTTGGCACTGTAGGTAATAATAATAATAATAATAAATATTGTACATGTAATTTTTATACAAACTTCATACAATAAGTCTATAAAATACTTTTTAGTGATATACTAGAAATAATTTATGACCAAGAAAGCTGCAGAAAATTTTAAATAGGAATACAAAATAAACTGGAAAAAAAAAGTTTTTTTTTACAGTTGAAAAGTGGCTATTATTATTATTATTATTATTATTGTTTTTGTTGTTGATGATGATGTTGTTGCCTTTCTTAACCTACACTATGTATGTGTTTTAAACATGTTTAAACATTTCCATTGTGCTTTTACACAGCAGCAGTTTGAGCTACAGATAATAAAACAACTGCTGGTTTAGTTAATCATTTCTTACAGAGTATTTATTATCACATCCAAAAAGATAAGAACGTTTTTGAACCTCATATAATTGTACATTTATCATTAATACCCTATTTGACCTTGTAATAATGAAAGGATAATTTGTGGAAAAACACACAATAAATACCTGGATTCATTTTTTATATTCATTTTTTATTTTTTATATATATATAAATATAAATTTAAAGATTTAAACAGCAGTTTAGGAATTGGCATAGCATGTACAATTATTAATATTTCTAAATAATCGAGACATTTAAAAAAAACATACATAAAAAACAAGATATTTGTCTTCGGTGAAGGAAAAGCGAAACTAAAATCATTGGGGTAAAATTACAATTTAAAAAAAGAGGGCTTTGTCTCTTTAAGACAGGAAACCGGAAGTGTCTCAAATCTCCACCACTTTCTGTAGTTCATCCACTATATAGGGCGCACGCGCTGGCTGGTTTTATACATGCATTTGAAGGCACTAGGCGCCATTTTGAGGCCGTCATTCAACTGAAGCCTCGGTTTGAATGACGGCCTACATTTCCCAGGATGCACCGCAGCCCCGTTTTGTGGTCGGCACGCAGCGCGATGGCGGGTATTTCCGTGCGACTCCTGTGGTAAAGAAGAGTGTGTGTGAGAGAGGGAGTGTGTATGTCATTCATTTTTTCACTAAATAAACCCGTGTAGTTAGGTGTGTGTAGTTGCTGAGGTAAATGTGCTTTTATAATCGTGAGGTAATTCGTTATCTCTGTGAATAACGTTCCAAAGCGCGCGCGTACGAGAGGGTGCGTTAAAAGTCACGCTGAGGGCTGCACGAGCGATGAGTGCGCGCACATGGGGGTCACTCCTATACTTCAGAGATTTCTTCCCCTGTTGTTTTTTTATATGTGTTTATTTATTTCATTTAATTGAAATAAAACTTATATATAGATTTATGTATTTTAAGTTTATCTCTTCCCTTTTGAGTGTTGTACATCAGTGACCTGAATTATTCCTCTCTCTCTCCTCAGACTGAAGTGAATGAAACTGACACCTGATGGCAGAACTCGGCTTCCGGTCTGTATTCCTGCTGCTTCTCCTGACTTCCGGTTGGTCTTCTGGTCATGCTGCTAAACTCAATGTCCCCAAAGTCCTGCTCCCTCTGGCCAGGAGCACCAAGATCAACTTCACCCTGGAGACCACTGAAGGATGCTACAGATGGTAAAGATGGAGGAAATGACGTCATGAACAATAGAGTGACATCATTAATAAGTGGTCCAGGTTTATGTTAGTAGTGTTATTATGTTAGTACCTGTGAGCTGAGGTGTCTGGCTGTGTAAGCATGTGGGCCGCACTTCACTTCACACTGATCATGCACTCATGTACCGAATACACGTAATTCTGTCATTACTAATGAAAGGTTTCTGCATCTGTACAGTCTTTAAAGCCTCTGTGTGTGTGTGTGTGTGTGTGTGTGTGTGTGTGTGTGTGTGTGTGCGCGTGCGTGCACAGGTCATCCAACAGACCTGAGGTGGCGAGAGTCGAAGCCCTAGACATGGACGAGCGTCAGTGTTCTCACAGAGCCATGCTTCAGGCTAGCTCCACTCAGCACTCGCGCCTCACCAGTATTATTCAAGCCGAGGACGTCGGTGAGAAAGCACAACTCTCTACTGACGTGTAGACTGTTTATTATTTATTTATTTTTAAACGAATTAACTCATAACTGTCTTGTCGTGTTTCAGTGACGGGGCACGTGTTGCGCTGTGATGCCATCGTGGACGTCATTAGTGAGATCCAGATCGTCTCCACCACACGAGAACTCCACCTGGAGGACTCGCCCCTTGCACTGACTATACATGCGCTGGATTCAGAAGGTGGGGGCACAAACTTTCACACTCACTTGAATTAAATTTTAAAACGCAGAAATGAGTCTGAGGACTTTCTCTTTTTAAAAAAAAATTGTTTATGCAGATAATTTTACCTTTTTTTTGCGTGTGTAAAAACATTATCTCACCTGGGAACAGGTGTTTCAGAAACAGGAAGTAAAAAAAAAAAAATCACAAAAAAATGCAGAAATGTCTCACACATTTCAACAACTCCATATCAGATTTAAACAAAGGTTCATGTTACTCACAGTATTTATAATGCACACATATATTGTTTATTTTCTAACTTTTTCTTATGCTTTTATCTCTTTCTGTCTCCTTATCCTCCCGTTATTAAATTAAATCTCACTTTGCTTCTTGAGTAAGATTCGCCTGTGCGTTTGGGTGACGGTCTGGTAGGTTGCTTCCCCCTCCCCCTACCCCACTAGCCAGCGTTCACATTATTATTATTATTATTATTATTGTTGTTGTTGTCGTTGTTATTATTCTCCGTATGGATACACTTCTCCATTAGTTTTACTCTCTGATACAGTAGATGTCTGTTTGTGGAGGGTAAACTCTTATTACTCTTATTATAACTCTTTCAGGATTCTGACTCGGGAGATAATGTGGAATAGTACACTGTGAGGGGCGTGGCTCCTGGGTACCGTGCGGTGTAACACTAATACAAAGTGATGCTCTGATGCAGTCTGCTCTAACGGCCTGTACGGGTCCATACTTTTGACGGAGGTCTATATTAATGGAAGAGGGCGCACTGGTGCTTTTCGTGTGGCCAAAATAAGGGGCCACTAGGTTCCATTCAAGACGTTCATCACACCATCTGTGAACATTGCTGTTAATGCCTGGAAGAAAAAAAAACGTCCCAGGAGATGGTTTAGTGTTTTACCCCTGGCTCAGACGCACAGCCATGGGATTGAGATTTCCTTATGACACCAACAGTGGGGTCGTCTGTTCCTTCAGTGTGAATCTCCTGCGTAACCTGATATAAACTATCCTTAATAATTGAACAGTTTGGGTGGGATAGTTCAACATTCAGCTGAACTCACTGTTCATCACCTGATCGAAAGTGTGCCTCAGGTTCTCGCTGCGTGAGAAAATCCCAGAAGGTAATCTCTTTTAAAGGTGCAATGGCGGAGCTATTCCCTTAAAACCCCACAAACACAGGTTTCTCCCTGGTTTCTCTCTGATCTCATCGCTATACTTAACGCTGCCATAGTCCAGCTTAAGGTCCGTGTCGACAAGCTGGGCTTTCCCTCAATATCAAGGGGAGGAGTCTCGTTGTCCACTTGTCCTCGTGTCGTTCTCACACAGCGTTTAAAGAGGGGCGGGGGGGACATGGTGAGGGTCTTGACAGGTTATTAAAATCAGACTCCCGTTCAGAATCCACCTTAAGGGCGCCCGAATGTCACGTCCAAATGTTCTGTGTTCTGTAGACAAAAAACAACACAGAACTGTTCCCTTAACAGAACAGATGAAAGCTGAGGGTGAACAGATTCAGTGTGTGAGTGTGTGTGTCTCAGACCCCAGTGTCTTTAATAAACACAACTCTACCAGTGAGTCTACAGCAGTCCTTCAGTGATTTATCACCATGTTCATATCACACACTTACAGTACACACGTGTGTAACAGCACCTGCTCACAGAAACACGTCTTTAAAAGTGTGACCTGAAGCAAGTGTTTTTCAAGCCTTTGGGAGTGTGTATGTGCATGTGGAATGTGTATGAGCTTCTGTGTGACAGTGATGTAAATTTACTGCACTGCTGGTTATACACTAGTGTGTGTGTTTGAGAGAGAGAGGAAGGAATGACAATGTAATATAGGCTTAAAATAACACTTAAACACCTACAAGCATTACTTCACATAATCACATACACACCTAAACCTGTTTAACCAGTCAGGTGTGTGTGTCTCTGGGGTTTTTTTTTGGGGGGGGTGGGGGGGGGGGTTGAGGTGCAACGATTAAAGACCTAATGTCAGTAAATATAAATAATAATTATGAAATTTCACTTTCCAGAAACTTTTTATTAAATATTTGAAAACTTATTTTACTTAATTACAAACTGACTAGGATTAGCTGCTGGACTTAATTTTGTGTGACATGTGTAAGGTTTAAAATAATTATTTTAAAATATTACTTTTCTCAGCAAGAAAAAATTATAAATGATTGTTTGAATAATGTTAAAATTATCAAATCGGCAGGCTGAGTAAATTTGGCTGTTATGTTTAATCTTTATTTTTAAAAAAAATACTTTGTAATGTTCTTATATTACAGGCAAAAGATTATTATGTTATCATTCTTATAAAAAGTTTTGAAGCAGCTGCTGACTATAATTATAAGCCTAAAGAAAGTTCTTAATAATTTAGTACATTTTAAATTAAGTATTATGTTGATTTTGTTTTCAAAGGGTATGTTTTTCAGCTTATGTATTAAAAATATTTTAATTACATATTTTTACTTAACCTTTAAAATTTTTAAAAATATAAAAAGTACATCTTTTACAATATATATTACAAAGACTTATTATTTATTAATTTCTACTCTTAATCATGGCATGTGAGCAGGGAGCGTAGGAGACCTTTAAACAGCTCGTGTGTGGTGTAGTGTAGTGTGTGGTGTAGTGTAGTGTGTGGTGTAGTGTAGTGTGTGGTGTAGTGTAGTGTGTGGTGTAGTGTAGTGTGTGGTGACCTGGTGTTGTCCAGGCGTTTCCTCTCAGGTCTGTTTGTTCTGAGTAAATTTGTTTGTACATGAACCTGATGATGTTTGTGCAGGAAACACGTTCAGTACGCTGGCAGGTCTGTTGTTCGACTGGAGCCTCGTGAAGGGCACGGAAACGGTCGTGTTCCCCGATTCACACAGCTCCTTACGGTAAAAATACACACACTCTCACACACACACGTCCTTACACGCCCGTTAACTCCAATCTTCATCTACATGCTCCAGATGTTCCTGATTAGTCCCTGATCATGATGAATGATTTATACCCCCCCCCCCCAGGGTCCTGAAGTTCTCAGAGTCGACCTACAAGCCGCCAACGTACATCTCCGAGATGGAGAGAGTGGGAAAGCAGGGAGATATCATCCTGGTGTCTGGGATTAAAACTGGCCACACGAAACTTAAAGCTAAACTCCTGGAGCCTCTGTACACGGTACGGAGAAGGGGGACTCTCTTCTCCAAAATTTCAGCTCATATTAACTCATGTCTTCATTTAGAGAAGATAATGTAGCTTATTAATGTTGAATAGGAGCTGCCTTTTTTTTGAGCGCACAGTTTAATTCAGAATGATGTAGAGGTGTTTGGATAAAATTCCATCTGTACAGTGAGCTAAGATTTCTGTCTCAATTAAACTACAAGAATCTAAATATTAATAAGTGTAAAATGAATATTCATGAGTCTGTAATAGGGCTGCACGATTAATAAAAAAACCATGATCTTGATTCATGTTCTCATTTCTGAATGATAATAATAATAATGAAATGTGTACACATCAGTACTGTAGTTGGCTTCCCTGGGGAATCAAACCCAGACCCTGGAGGTGCAAGGCGACAGTGCTAACTGCTAGGCCACCGTGCCGCTAATTAGATTCTTAATAAGTAAATAATAATTACCGGAAGTGCTACTCTGTGTTTCATGTCATATATAAATTAAAAAGTGATGAAAAAAATGGGGACAAATTAATATTATAATCTTCCTGGATGTTTATTTAATTGCTGGTACGATGCTGAGAAGGTTGCAGATGGTCAGCTCTTTATTTAATTCTATTTTAGTAATTGTTAATAAACTCTGTCAGTGTACGATTGTTCTGGAAATACAGTTACTAAACCGATTTGATACGGAGCAGTATATAGTACAGTACAGCTCCTCTTTTTCTCTTTGATGTTTGGCTAATTTGCCACCTTCTTCCTTTCTGATTTTGTCCTTTGGTTCCTCTGATGTTCCCCTGTTTTCTACAGCATGTTGGAGCTGCTGAGGTGCGACTGCTGATCCTGGACAACGTCATGCTGAATCCCGCCTACGACGTCTACCTGCTCGCCGGATCCTCCATCAAGTACAGGGTGCAGAAAATCCGCCAAGGGAAGATCACAGGTCTGTGTTAGAGATGAGCTCCAGCGGAGTGTTTAAAGGCCATGCTGATGTCCCATGATGATGTTTGATGTTTGCTCCGTCTTACAGAGCTCTCCATGCCGTGTGATCAGTACGAGCTCCAGGTGAAGAACAGCGTTGTCGCTCCTGGAGGAGATTCGCTGTCTCCAGTGGCCGAGCTCGAACCCAGCACTTCCAAGGTCTACGCCCTTCAGCACGGACAAACCAAGGTCGTCCTGGATTACAAGAGTATCCTTCACAGTGTACATGTTTTTGGTCCGATGTTAGGGGTATTCTTTTATTTTGTGACATCACTGACTGTTTCATGCCTAATTTGCTATTTAAGCACCTGATTTAAATGTTAAAATTTGTGTAAAACCTTTTAAACATTGAACTTTTATACATTTGTCTTTACAGTTATTACTGGTATATGTTTAAGATGAAAATTTCAACCCCTTATGTTTTTTGTTTTTTTTATCATTTGACTAAAGCTGTGATGTGATGTCGCTTTATTTAAATCGCTGTAGCGTTTGTCAGGTTGTTTAGATGTTAATGAGACGCACTGATCAACCTTAACTCAGTGTGGAGCTGTGGACATGAAGGGCGCGTCCCGGCTTCCTAACGGCACGTTGTACGTGGTGGAACCCGGATACCTCAGTTAGTAAAACACGTTATTCTTACTGTTATAATTTGTATATTCATTTTAACACAGTTTACAGTAATACATTTAAAAAAGACTGAATTTGACATTCAGTTGTTTGTGCCTTTATTTGAAATCTTGTTTCTAATCCATAGTTTTAAAAGTTTATCAAACTAAGTTTAATATTTCTTTTTTAAATTCTGTATATTTCAAAATGCAAAAAAAGGGAAAAGAAGTCCTTTACAAATGTATCTTAAAGTTTTTAGGTAATTCCAAATTTCATCTTTCATCCTGTAAACCACACCATGTGACAAACTTGTATTATTTCAGTAGTTAAAATAAATGATAGCCACATATTTATCAAAATGAAACATCATATTTCTATATTATTGTAAGATGTTGATCTATTAATAATATATCACTTATAATCAAATCATCATGTTGATCTTCTGGATTTTAGTCTGATCAGAACATTTAAAATGTAATTTTTTGGAACAATCTGACTCTTTGTTTGTACAGTGGAACCTCGGATTACGAGCACAATTAGTTCCGGAAGCGGCTCGTATTCCAAAACACTCGTAAACCAAATAAAATTTTCCCATAGGAAATAATGGAAACTCAAATTATTCGTTCTAAAGCCCAAAAAAATAAATACATAAAAATAATTAATACAAAATATAAAGTAAAAATAAAACAAATTAACCTGCACTTTACTTTTAAAAAAACAAAACCCTTTAAAAATAAATCCCGACAGATAAGTGTTTCCGTTTGTGCACGCAGGCGCTGCGTGTGCGCGTGCGTGTATAATGTGCGTGCACACACACACACACACACATAAACGGAGAGACCATTTTTAAAACTCGCGTGAGCGCATACTAACGGAATCAGTGCTGTAACGTAAAACAACAACAAATTAACCAGCTCCCTATCTTTGAAAACAATCGCGACAGAGTTTCAGTGTGTTTGTGTTTGAAGCCGAGAGGGGTGTTTTGTAAAGCCGAGAGAGTGTGTGTGTGTGTGTGTGTGTTGGTGTAAGTGAATGAGCGCACGCACACACACGCGCACACACGCACACACACACACACCTTTACAGCCTCCCTCCTCTCAGGTTCCCAAACAAACACACACACTCTCTGCCTTACACACACACACGTACACAAACACAATCTTTGCTCGTCTTGCGGAACACTCGTAAACCGCGTTACTCGTAATCATATATATATATACACACTGTATATTTTGGGTTGTTGATATTTTTTTTCTCTTTTTATTTTCTTCCTCTTGTTATTACAATAATGCATTGTTTGCAATTTTGAAGTTCTTTAATATTTACATTTTGGTGCCTTGGTTTTGATTTTGTAATATTGTTGTTGTAATTTATATATATTTTTGTGCTGTTTCTGTTTGCTGTATTAGTGTTTAAAATAAAGCCCGGAGAACATTGGGTTCTGGAGACCGGAAGAAACTACGAGATATCCATCGAAGTGTTTGACAAATCCAGCAACAAGATTTATCTCTCTGATGTAAGTAAAATTTGTTTTTATATATTGGCACCCTTGCATGTGTTGGTTTTAGAGGCTGTTAAGATGGTACACAAAATTTTAAAGAAAATTCGTCTTTTTTTTTTCCCAATCAAAAAGGCCTTGCATGTCAATAACATGCCCGTTTTTAGACATGGGAGTTACTATTACTGTAGCTGTATTACTTTTCTATATTTTTTAATGCCTTTACTTTTTACACCTGTGTTCTTCTAACAGAACATCCGGATAGACCCCACCTTCCCTCAAGGGTTCTTTCAGGTTCTGGAGTCGTCTCTAAATGGATCGTACCACCGTGTGAGAGCACTGAAGAACGGACAGACGGTCATCAAGGGGTTGCTGAGGGCAGTGGTCGATCGGGTATGTGTGTGTACATATGTGTGTATATGTATATGTATGTGTGTGTGTACTGTATGTGTGATAATGAGTTACCTCGCTCAGTCTAATCCACTTATTTCACGCTCTTGTTCTCAGAGAGGAACCGAACATTTACTTCCTGTTCCAGTCAGGAACGAACAGGAAGTCGAAATCTATGACCCCATCGTCCTCAATCCCTCCATCCTCACGTTTCCATGGCAACCAAAAGAAGGAGCGTATCAGTACACTATCAAGGTACGTTCCGAAATTTACCGAGTTTTTATTGAACTTTATTCTCTTTGTAACAGATTAGAGTTCAGATTGATTTATGAATGTAGAGTTCAGATGGGACTAAATAATCATTCCTGTTTATTCAGTGAATCCTGTTTTTTCTCAAAGATTATAATTGTAAATAATTACTACATGTTCAAGCAATGCTAAAATTATAAATATTCATCAAACATTAACAAGATCTGTAAAAATACAATTTTATAAAAAAATACATTTTATGAGCATAAATGAATGAAGAATTGAGTTAAGTAATGTTTTACAGATATTTTTTTATAATTTGAAGAGATTTTAGAAACCAACATTTAATTTATAATAATACAATTCAAAGTTGATGTTTAATTATTATTATATATTGTTTTAAAGATTTTAATTTTTAATAGTTATTTTAAAATATTATAAATACCACATGACTCAATTCTGATAGTTCTAGCTTTTATATAATAATTATTAATTTTCTTTATAATGTTTAACATAGATGTAAACTTGTACACTTTTTAATATTTATACACTTTTCATATTTTGATTAATATTATTGAATATAATTGTAATTCTTCAGAAAATGCTAATATTAACTAAATAAACCTCTGTGCATGTTTATCAAGCTATTAAAAAATATATACGTATATCTAGTCAGCCAAAAAAAAGTAGTATGTAATATTATCGTGTGTGTGTGCATTCCAGGCGAGCGGAGGAAGCGGTAACTTCAGCTGGTTTTCCTCGAATTCGGCCGTCGCTACGGTGACGGTGAAGGGTGTGATGACGACGATGCGCGACATCGGAGTGAGTACGATCTACGCGTATGACCTGCGGAACCCAGTGCATTATGGAGAGATGAAGGTGAGAGCGAGAGCCACACAATGAAACAATTAACTACACTTTAATTGTTTAATTGAACCTAAATAAATTTGCATATTGAGTGATACCAGGCGTGCATACGGTGGATGATGTTAGAATAAAAATGTGTTTATTTATGTCACAATGTGCAAAGATACACTTTTGGGACAACAACATTTATGAGAAAATACAAAGTATGTTTATAAAAATATTCTGCAGAATATATTTAGATTTCCTATTCTAAATGTATAATTGAAAAATATTATTTCCATGTGCAATATTTATATTATTTTAATGATTGCACTTTTAGTTGTGTCCACAAATTACTATGTCTTTTATATGGTTTTTATATATATATTTTTTTCAGTAATATTTTTTACATTTTGTTACTGTTTTATTAGAGATTTCTTTCACATTGTAAAGCACATTGAGCTGCAAATATGAAAGTGCTGTATAACTGAAAATTATTATTAATAGTCATAGTAGTTACACATTAGTAATAGTAGTATTGCAATATCAGAATGTGTGTGTGTGTTTCTTTATCCTTTTAATAATGGCCTCAGACAACCCGTTTTTTTTTTTTTTTTTTTTTTTACGGATATGTATGTTTCAGGTTATTTCACAATCATAATTTCTCATATCTCTGGGCGGAGTCGGACGTACTGATATTGCAACAGTTTATATTGTAGTTTTTTTGTGTATTATGATTATTGGGTTTCGACCCTCAGATGAACAGGAAGGCTGTGAGTTTTGGGGTAACAACACATGCCATGCTTAAAGAGGTGATGAAGTGTTGGCGTTCTTATACTTGGGGTTTCCATGGCAACCGCTCATACGGCACACAGAGCAGCTGCTCAGCTTTATAAAGGGTTTAAAAGGCATTCATATAGTAAAGCTCTCTGTGAGAAGAAATGTCTTTATTGTGTAACTTGCTAACTGTGTGTGTGTGTGTAGGTGTACGTGATCGAGCCCGTGAGAATGGAGTTCGCGCCGTGTGTGGTGGAGGCTCGGGTGAATCTCGCTCTGGAGCTTCCGCTGCGTATCTTTGGGCAGCTGAGCTCCGCGGACGGAGAGAGGGTCACGCTGAGCGACTGCTCACACTTTGATTTGCAGGTCCAGATGGAAAATCAGGGCGTGTTTCAGGTGCAACCAGGTGAGTGACGTACCGATCTGACCACCTACAAAAAGAGGAGAGAATACACTCTGTCATAAATTATGGTTATGACCGTGTGACAGTCAGAAGTTTGATGTGTGTGTGTGTGTGTGTGTGTGTGTGTGTGTTCAGGCCGTTTGCCCCCCGGTCAGCAGCACTGCAGCGGTGTGCGCGTCCAGGCCGTTTCTCCAGGTTACACCAACCTACTGGTCAGTTACACACACGGAAACGTTCACTTGAGCGCCAAGATCACCATCGCAGCTTACCCACCTCTCAGAGTGAGTCCTCCTAATACATGCTTCTTACACACACACACAATCACAATCTGAGCAGTTCTTCTTTGAAAGGTTTGCAATACTTAGAAGGCACACTAGGTAGGGTGTACAGCACCATTAGGTTCTGCCCTACGTAGTGAACAGAGTAAACTGCTCGGGATTCAATCTGTCTATCCACTTATTAATCACATTGGAAGAGGAGTAGCTCCAGTCTGAGAGTTTAATCAGGAGAGTTCTGTGCCGAGATCTAAGCTCCGCCCACATTTCTTGCTCCAGTTTATTGTGTAAGTGAACAGGAAGTGCTGGAGCGCCCGTTACTGAGATCAGAGCAAAAAATACAGGTTAAAGGTCATTCCTAAGACAAAGTGTCCAGGAGAAAGCACTGTGACCAACTCAATACTCTGACGTTAACTCTGTGTCCTCACAGTCCTCATCCTGTCCTCTCTCCCCCCCTCCCCCAGGCTGTGGATCCGGTCTCCGTTGCTCTCGTTACTCTCGGCTCCTCTAAAGACATGCTGTTCGAGGGCGGCCCGAAGCCGTGGATCCTCGAACCTTCCAAGTTCTTCAGGAACCTGACAGCCGAGGATGCGAAGAGCGTCACACTAACGCTAACAGGCCCGGCGTCGCGCAACTACTTCACCCACAACGTCAGAGCGACGTGCCGCGCCCTCGGGGAACAGGTGAGGAATCGTTTGGTTCTGTAATCTTGTTAGCGATGTTAGATCCTCTATGATGGTTTGTTTGTGTACGTGTATGTATTGATGTATTTTCCTTTCCCGCATGCCCCCAGGTGTTGGCGGTGACGGTGGGGAATCGTCCGACGCTCACTAACCCCTTCCCGGCGGTGGAGCCGGTGGTGGTGAAGTTTGTGTGCGCTCCTCCATCACGCCTGGCGCTCGTCCCCATCTACACCAACGCTCAGCTCGACCTGTCCTGCCCCCTGCTGCAGCACAACAAACAAATGGTACACTCCTCCTTCCCTCTCTCTTTCTCTTCAGTTTATCCCTCCATCACTGAGTGAGTGAGTGAGTGAGTGAGATTTTGATGCTCTTCCTTCTTTGGTTTCCTTCAGGTCCCTGTGTCTAATTACCGGAACCCGGAGCTGGACGTGGCAGCGTTTGACCAGCAGGGCAGGAAGTTTGATAACTTCAGCTCTCTGAGTATGACGTGGGAAACGTCCAGGGCGGCGCTCGCCAGCCTCGAGTCCAGCCAGCCCATGGAGCTGTACACGGCCGAGGACACCAACAGCAAGCAGAAGAAACTCCACGGTACCCTGCGCTCTCCTGCTCACTGCACAGCGAAATAAATACACCTCCACTTTTTTTTCTTTTTTCCCTTCTCTCCATTTTTCTTTTTTTCTTTCTTTCCCAGTTTTCTTCCTTTTCCTTGGCCAAATTTCTAATTCTTATGTCTCTTCTCTTTCCTTCCTTCCCTCCTTCCTTCCTTCCTCTTTTGTCTTCCTTCCTACATTTTTCTTTCATTCACATGCTTTATTTTTCCCTTATTCTTTGTTTTTCTTCACACTTGCATCCATCATTCCTTGCCTTTTGTCGTCCTTTCTTTTTCAGTTTTTTTTTACTTTCTCTTCTCTTAGGTATGAAATAATGAGCTTAATTAACTTTCTGATTATGAATTAAAAATGTAATGTTACAGTCTGTGTGTGTGTGTGTGTGTGTTAAAAAAAAACGTGTGAACTTAAAAAACTTTCAATAAAACGTATTGGTTGAAGATTTACAAAGACTTCATAATTGTCTTCAATAAAAATACTTCATCTTCAATCAACAAGTCTTTATACGTCTCTAAGTCTTTTAGATTTTCTACATACACCTTTTTGATTGAACACAAGAAGTTACGAGGACGACTTGCTGATTGAAGACAAAGACTTGTGAAGACTTGTTCAATGAAACGATCATGTACCAACACTTAGTGATTGAAAATAAAAGACTTAAAGACTGAAGAAGAAAACATTCAAAGACTTTGTAAATGCAAGAAAGTCTTTATCAATGGAAACGTCTTTGCACGTCTTCTTCCTTCCACAAGTCTTTGTAACTCTTTGTTTTCAATCAAAAAGGCTTGCAGTGTGTGTGGTAGACCGGTGTGCTAGAGCAATTTATATGTGTTGGAGCAGTGCATGTTAGAGTGGTGTGTGTGTGTCATGTGCAGGTCGTCGGACGGTGGTTGTCCATCATGAGTCGGGCGTGGCAGCCATCACTGTGAGTGCACTGGGCTACCAGACATCTCACCTGGAGAAAGCCGCTGTTTTGCCTGGGGTAAGTGTGTGTGTGCATGAGTTTCTCAGTCACCAGCATCTCACTGCAGACACACACACACACACACACACACACACACACACACACACACACAGCAGCTTCCATTTTGACACTCCTCATCAGCTTGGTTTCGTTTCCTTTAAAGCTGAGGAGGAAGCAGTGTGTGTGTGTGTGTGTGCGCGGTGCTTTGCCACCACAGTCACGCAATCAGGTCTCTTTAGCTCGCTGGTTGCTATTGGCAAAGCCAACAACAATAAACAACAAATTTAGGTCGTTAGAGAGAAAGTGATGATGGAGCTCAGAGTCACACAGAGGGTTACAATTAACTTTACTGTGTTAATGTCACTCTATAATACATTAATAACTTATTCATGAACCCTTAGTGCCGAATATCAGCATGCATTCTTAATGTAGTTATAAGTTGTTGTGTTTGTTGCAGCTTAAGTGTGCAAATTAATTTAATCTATAAACTATCTAGTAGACTATGGAGTGGGTATGGAGCGGGCTAAGTTATTCTCTCTCTCTCTCTCTTTCAGTTTGAGCCTCTGACGGTGGTCTCTTCTACACTGGAGCTCCTGTTGGTTGAGGATGTGACTGTGACTCCACAGTCTGTCTTTATGTACAATCACCCTGATGTGCGGGTAAGAGTCCACTCAACACAGTCGCCTTCTGCCTGTCCCCCTGCACCCTCTCAGTGTAGCCCCCTCCCCCCCCTGCACCCTCTCAGTGTCCCCCCCCCCTGCACCCTCTCAGTGTCCCCCCGGTACACCCTCTCAGTGTCCCCCTCCCCCCGGTACACCCTCTCAGTGCCCCACCCCCCCCTGCACCCTCTCAGTGTCCCCC
>JAQQZT010000015.1:707023-717910 GCA_030068275.1 Clarias platycephalus | reverse complement strand
TTGGTTTACGAGTGTTTTGGAATACGAGCCCACGTCCGGAACGAATTATGCTCGTAATCCGAGGTTCCACTGTATTTGCAAATGCAAAAATTGTATCTGTAAATAGGTTTTAATTTGAGTTAAATTGGTCATATACAAGCCTGTAGTGTAAATAAGAGAAGTGTGGTTCTGGATCTTTCCTTCTACTGTTTCTTTAAACCCAGTACCACTCTCTCACTCTTCTTTACAATAAAGAACACAACATTAAAATAAATGTTTTTTGTTTGTTTGATACCCATATCCTGTTTCCTGTGTGTGTGCGTGTGTGTGTAGGGATGACCTGGTGCAGGTGGGTAACGGTGCGAGTAACAGCTCTCTCACAGTGAGGACAGTAAACGTGGGTTTGACGCTGTTGAGTGTTTGGGATTCGGAGCAAAGCGGCCTGGTGGATTTCGTCGCCCTGCCCGTCCATCACGCCATCCAGATGGGCGACGCCCACCACCTGGTGCCTGCTGACGTCGTGTGTTTCTCAGCGCAGCTCATCAGCCACGATGGTAAGATCATAACCAGATCAGAAGGTGTTTAATCCTCTGTAAAGTCACATTAATATATTTAAAAGTGGAGTTTAACATCACATTAGTCAGCACTGCTCCAGTCACTTCTTCACTTACACCACTAGTGATTATTACTGTGTTTTTTATTATTATTTATTTTCTCAGGGCTCTCAGGAACGTGGAACTCCTCCTCCAGCTCCATCCTGGAGATACATCCCAAAACGGGCGTGGCCGTAGCTAGAGACGTGGGCACTGTGACCGTTTATTATGAGATGCCAGGACAGCTGCGCACGTACAGAGAGGTGATGCACATAAAAAAATTTTTTTTTAAAGCTTCACACACGCTGACATTTTTACCCCTTTCTTTTTAAAACCATTTCTGTCCTCAGTCAACAATGTTATATAAAGATAATGATTCTATCGTTAATAATCAGCAGCCATTTTGCTTCTCAGTACTAGTCGGTAAGCCGGTGCTGACGGAGCGGGAATGAAAAAAAGAAGGAAAAAAAAACCTTTGTATCGTGATCCGTGAGTAGAGACGGGGAAAAAAATCGATTCAGAAATGAAACCGAAACACATTTTTATCAAAAGTCACCCGAGTTATAAAGCCTCCGATCAGCCTTTTTCTCCAAACTCGCTCCAGTTAGTCTCGAAACACGCATGTTACTAAACAAAATCACAACATTATTCAAATCGACTCTGAGGTACGGTGATCATATCGTATGAGGAGGTGACTGCTGATTCCTCTCTCTAGTGAAAAGCTTTTAAAGAATCACAAGCAGTAGTAAAGAGATTAGTATTGAGATATCTCAGAAATAATGCTGGCAGGCGAAAAAGATGACCAGCTAAACGCAGCAGCAGATCGCGTACATGATATGAGGCGCAGTGCTGTTATGCAAAAATACAAATAAATATGACCTATAAACGTTTTCAGATGTGTGACTTCATGGCGTTTGCATCAACCTAAAAGAGATTCATTTATGCAAAGTTATGCAAAGTGTGTAAAAATCAGGTCTACCTTTCAAACTGCTGCCCTGTGTGAACTCTGATTGATTAAAAAGTGTTCCAGGTTACATCTCGTCTCACCTCTTGGTATGAATCTCGTTCTTTAGTTCTCTCCATCAGCTGTGTTTCTGAATCAGATGTTATAACGAGCTATAGTCATGTGACTGAGTAGGTAGGAGGTCAAATATAAGCTGAATATGTCTTAATAGAATATAAAACTATTAAACATTTTATTTCCAGGATGAGAGAAACATGTAGTCTGGAAATAATATTAATCAGGTGTAAACTGGAAGGACATTAAGGAACTATATACACTGTACTGAGTAATATTTTTGTTTTGTGTGTGTGTGTGTGCTAGGTCGTTGTGAACAGTGTCTCCAAGACGGTTGCCACGGTTCCCTCGGGTTCTGCAAGAAAAGACAGTGTGACCAGAGTGCTCCTGACCACCAGGGAGCGAGGAACCAACCTCATCGGTACGAGCAGAGGAAGACCTCACAAACTAGCTGTGAGAATCTGAAATTATAAATAATCTTAAGTCAATCTGAAAGGTTTTGTGTGTGTGTGTGTGTGTGTGTGTGTGTTGTACAGGAAGCTGCTCGCAGGCTCAGTTGGAAAGCGTGTCCTCTCTGCATCCGGAGACGTCCATCAGCTGCCGTCCTCGCTTCACCAGTGACGTCATCGACTTCTCCGCTCAAGACGTCTATCACACACACACCATCTTCGACACAAGTATAGGTGTGTGTTTTGTGCGTGTGTTTATGACATAAAAACCAAGAGCAATCTAAGATTAAACTGTGTGCGCGCGCGCCCTGCAGGTGTCTACAGCTGTGTGTTGACCCTCCGGCCGATGACGGAGCAGCAGGTGAAGGTTTTGGGCGTGTCCATGAGCAGAGTGCAGGTGGAGGCGGACGTGGTGGGGAGTCACTTCTCAGGAGAGCGAGTCGGCGTTGAGCTGCAGGTGAATGCCGGAGTCTACACCGACCAGTCGCACCTCATCCTGAGCAGCCAGCACACTAGAGCCGAGCTCAGCGTGTACGGGGCCGCGGGACTGCTGCAGCACCTGCAGGTACCTCAACCCACCTCTGCCACACCTCCACTCAGACCCGTGTCATTCTATAATTACACCTCCATTACATCTCCATCACACCTCCACTAAGGCCTGAGTCACATGACCATCACTTCTTCTCATCAGCTTCCAATCAGCCCAAATTCACCCCCAGTCACACCTCCACTATGTCGCTGTAAACTCCTGTTCCCTCCTCGTCTTGTCCTGTAGGTGACTTCGAGCTCTCCCTCCATCCTGGTCCAGGAGAAGGAGGCTTCCTACACCTACCCCAGCTTCAAAAGATACACCGTGACCCTGCTCAACCCGCGGGACGCCACGTCTTCCTCTCTGACCATCTTGAGTCCCGGAAACGAGCAACAGCTGCTCATCCCCATCACCGTCGTACCTGTTGCAGACACCTTCACCAGCAGAGGTTCTCTGTTCCACTCTCCCTCCATCACTCAGCTCGGGAACACCCGAGTCGTTTCATGTTTCGTTTTACACGGAGCTTGAGTTTATACAGATTAACGGTGTCACTCAGAAAAGTAACAATAATGCTGAGCAAAGTAAAAGTGTCCCTTAACGAGGTAACAGAGTCACTGAAAAGGGTAATGTTTGTTCTCACTTAACAAAGCAATAGCCTCTTGTGAAAATAATGGTGTCACTTAAAGGAGTAACAATGTTCCCTAAGAACGTTCCAATGTCGCTCAACAAACTAACAGTGTCACTTAAAGTATCTTTGGCATCTGACGAACTAACGATGTTGTTAAAAGAGTGAAGATGTCCTTTAATCAAATACTATTGTCATTTAATGATGCAGTGATATCACTTTATAAAGTAACTTAGAGTAATAATTTAGTGTAATATATTTGCCCAATTTGAATTAAAAAGTCCACATTGTGATTATTTCGACACATTTCGATTGAGATTTAAATTTCGATATTTAACTATTTAAATACTGTATACCATTTCGTATTTAAACATATTTATCGACAATAACCACAAATCACGGCACGGATTATCTCATTAAGAGAATGTTTAATACACTACTGCTCAAAAGTTTGTACACCCCTTCTAACTCCATGGTCGTTCACATAATTACCTAATATCATACATGTTATTTAATAGTTTTGAAATCCCCAGTATTGTGCATCTCTATTTTTTTTTTTCCAGGAAAGTTGCATAGTTACAAAATTATCAGCGAGAGAGATGAGAGTTTAGGAACTTTTTTCTCAGACTGTTAAAAACTAAAATGATTAGACTTTAATGTTATTTATAATTAATGTTGTGTGTGAGTGTGTGCGCTCTCAGTGTCCTCTTGGTTTTTATAGCAGGTTGATCAATGTGTTATTATTTGTGTGTGTGACAGCGGCCGTGGGTGATAAAGAGGGAGTCGGGATCCTGCAGCAGTTTATGGACTCGTACCAGGTCATGTTCTTCACGCTGTTTGCGCTCCTGGCCGGTACGGCCGTCACCGTCATCGGTAAACACTCTCACTCCTACAGCCTGGCTTTTATTATTCTACTGCATAGTATAGCCTCTGTGTGTGTGTGTGTGTGTGTGTGTGTGTGTGTATTAGGTTTCTGTAGAGACCTGTTCATCCTTATATAAAGTGTGTAGTAACAAGTAAAAAGGAATCCTTCTATTTTCTATCATGTTCTTAGAAATCTGAAACCATTTCACACTATCTAGTAGAGATACTTTCACCTTCACAAAAAGTCCAAACATATCTCATTTATCTCTACATTTAGTATTTTATATTGATTTTCAGTTTAATTATATTTTAAGTTAAAGAAAATATTAAAATTTTCAGATAAAGAAAAAAAAAGTTGTTTTAAAAGTTTCACACACTGATTCCATGGTCGTGTTAAATAATCATGACCTCAGTATTGACTGAAATCGAGCCGCCCTGATCCACCGAGTGACACGAGAGTCTTTGAGCCAGCAGGTTTATATAAAACACGCTTCAGTAGACCTTTTAAATGGAGGCTGTTGCATATTCATGTTTATTTTATATTTTAAGCAAAGTGCACATCCTCTTATTAGTGTTTATATTCAAGCGTTCTGAGAATGCTGTTGGAAATCCTTTATTACTCAGAGATATTTTAAAATTAGAAAGAGGTCATGTTAAGGATTTAAAACCTTTTTTTTAATATAAAAAATTTATTTCTCATCATATTGTGTTTTTATGAATCTGTTAGAGTTCTGGTATATTATGTAAGTAAACTATAACCGTAGTAGATTGGTGTAAAATATACGGTATATATTTATATAAATAGTGAAGATAATGTACAGGACATGTGATTATGGAGTATCAGTCCATAATGGGGTCTTAATAAACATCTCTTCCAACCCTAATCCCAGTTTTCAGTCGTTACAGGATCAGATCGTCATGACTTTGTGTTTTCTTTTATTTCCCAGTCTGATCTCACCCTGAGTATCAAATCAGTCTATAATAACATCCTTTTTTTTCTATCTCCCTCCGCAGTGTGCCACGCCCTTTTCTTTCCCAGAAATTAACATTTAATCCCCACTTTGTCCAGAGAACTCCGCCCAACTTCAGGTACAGTACGGCACACACCTCATCCTGCTCCTCTTCCTGTCTTTAAAGACGTGTGTTTATCTTGTAACGGGGCACTATTGTGTTTTTTTTCCTTCATAAAATATGAAAGTATTTCTGTTTTGTCAGTGTTTTCTTGTCTTCTTGTTTCCTGGTACAGGCGCTGTGTTTAACCCAGCGCTTCACTCGTCCGATCTGAGGAGGTCCGGTCTGATCTCCACACTGCAGCTTTCACTCAAATACAATTTTGCGTAAAAATGCAAAAACTCGGCCTGTCCCAAGTGCCTTTAATACGAGGAAAAACATACTCAGTAGTGTGTGTGTGTGTCGCTTTCTAAATTAGAGTGTGTGCTGGAGTGTGTGAGATTCATTGCACTGCAGGTTGAAATGTCTGTGTGCACGTGTATATGTGTGTGTGTGTGGGGGGGGGGGGAGGCAGTCAGGGGTTGTTGGGGCATCCAGCTATATACTTTTGCTCGGGGTTTTTTGTTTGTTTGTTTTTTTGTAAAACGTATTATTTATAATAGCCTAGATCGTATTTTTTCTCCTTGTCTTTTATAACTCCGGAAGTTTCTGTTCCAGTCGATTTGATGAATCTGTGAATGCGTGAAAACTCAAACTCAGGACCTCACATCGAGTGAGCTGATCATGTCACATAGTGCAGCATCATTACTGTTGTTGTTATTATTATAATTATTATAGTATTGTGAATTTACTCTGTGAAGTGCCATCACTGAATCCGTCCTCGCAGTGCATCGCTTGGGGGAAGAAAAGTGTGTTAATGCAGAAAAACAAAAAAATAAATCCTCGGCCAGTTTATTTAAAGTGAAAATGTTTGTACTGTTTTTTTGACGGAGCGTTAAAGCATCTCGTCTGAGCCACTGGGCAGCTTCTTCATTACTCCTGTGAAACAAACCTGACGTCACGTCTGGGGTTCAAAAGTCTGAGTCCACTAGCAACAACTGTTTATATTTCAGTAACGAGCTGAACATGGTGGCCATGTGTTGTGATTTTTTTGTCTTTTAAGTATCACAATCACGCAGATGAAACCACAACATCAGAACATTTCAACTTGATATGAATTACAGTGTCTCAGAAACACTTATTCAAAAGTAACTCCGCCTCCTAGGGATGACCACACCCCCAACCTTCGCACACAACCTCTGTGTTTAGTCTTTAATGCAAATGTGTCTTAAGCATCATGTGTTGTAGCCGATCGAGCAAATTAATCTCATTGAATTGATTCATTATTATTTTTTTTTTAATCTAAACACTAGTTTGCAAAAGTAGTTTTTGCGTATTATGAAAATTAAGGAAAAAGCTGCACAATTAGTTTAAATGAAGAAGAAGAAGAAGACCGTAGTGTTCCCATCACTAGGTGCTCAGGCTGCTAGTCGTGTTCCTCAGCTTCAGGTCCTTATTAGTAAGATTTATTTCAGTTTAAAGAATTCTAAAGGAATTCTATTGATTTTGATTATTAAATTCATTTGAATTCAGTTATTGTCTTCTTCAAGCACACATCCAGTGCTGTCTCTAAATCTCTAAAAGTAATTGGACTATTATGCAGTCAATTATTATTATTATTATTGTTGTTGTTATTATTATTAAATGTATTATTTTTTATTAATGTTTAGTGTATTTTGGTTCAAAAAGGAAAAAAATATCAGTATTAGAAGAGGTCTACAGTATATATAATTTAAAAAGAGAGAGAGATTTTAATGAAGTGTTGGGGAACAGAGCAGCAAAACGGCCATGCAGTTATGTCGTTTTTGCTTTAAGGGTGCACAAACTTTTTTTCTTGTGTGTTAAAGCATCACTTCAGTGTGTAAGAAAGCAAGTTATTAAATCTCAGAGGTTTTAGTTTAGATTTTTGGTAGCAGTTGATTGGTGGTGGACTCAGGCTTTTCTCTCACCCCAGGTTCCTCCCATGTTCAAACGTACTCTCTACACGTGACTTGTGAATTTTGTGAATTATTTTAATCAGAATTGTGTTGTTGTTGTTTTTTTATCTGTGTAATACCTCAGGGGTCAGGGCTCGGTACCATGTTCTTCTTATTCTTGTTGTGTTCAGCCTCTAAGACTGCAGCAGCAAATACAAGAAAGTAAAAGTTTTATTGTTATTTTCTCATGTGTGAATCAGATGTGAAACTGTGACAATGTGAGTTTTATGTTTTGAGGAGTTTAGCCACGCCCACATCTTCCTCATCCTCATCACTTTTGTGTGTGTGAGATAAGACAAAATCCGTCCTGATCATATTTCATTAAATGTACTCGACTGCTTTCCTGTAATATTCTAGCATTTTGTTGTTTTGCTGATTAAAAACCTTTTTTTCTAAAAACGTGTCTTTTTTAAAAAAAAATCTGAATTAATATTGATCTCCTGTGTGATTGTCTTTCCCAGATGTTGTATAGCCTCTGGAACTAATATCCATTTAATTTTAAGTAAATATTTGTAGCGTTTTCATGTTCGCAGGATATTAAAAATAACAAACAACACAAATACAGGATTTTTTTCAAAATAGATTAAGTTATTGTTATACCAATTATATTTTATTTATAATTGGCTCATATAGATCTTACTGAAACTCTCCTGGTCCTATTCATGTAATTTTGAAACTAAAATCAGAAATTATAAACAGAAATAATGTCACATTTCCCCCAAACACTAATCTGTTTCTTCTGTAGTCATTTATGATTATAAATTATTTTATTTTAATTTGTTTGTATGTTTCCTATTAATGTGACCCAGAATTTTTTTTAAAAAGCAACTTTTTATTTTTAATAAGCGGGCCTTCAGGAGCAGCTGAGCAAGTCTCATGAATGATATTTGTGTTAGGATATGTACACACACACACACAGCTGCATCTCAATAAGTAGGAATATCATTGAAAAGTTGATTTATTTCAATAATTCAAAAAGTGAAACTCTTATTACAGTTTATTATATACAGTAGATTCATTTCAATGGGAAATTAAGGTCCCAGAGTCTGGAGGAAGAGAGGAGAGACACAGAGTCCAAGCTGCTTGAGGTCCAGTGTAAAGTTTGCACAGTGAGTGTTGGTTTGGGGAGTTACAGTATGTCATCTGCTGGTGTTGGTCCACTGATGGACCGGCAGCATCTACCAGGAAGTTTTAGAACATTTCATCCTTCCCTCTGCTGACCAGCCTTGTGGAGATGCTGATTTCATTCTCTAGCAGGACTTGGCACCTGCCCACACTGCCAAGAGTACTAATAAGAGTACTAATACCTGGTTTAAGGACCCTGTGCTAGATTGGCCAGTAAACTCACCTGCCCTAAACCCTGTATTAAATCTATGGTGTATTGTAAAGAGGAAGGTGAGATACAACAGACTCAACAACGCAGAAGAGCTGAAGGCTGCTATCGGAGCGACCTGGGCTTCAATAACACCTCAGCAGTGCCACAGGCTGATCGCCTCCATGCCACGCCCTACTGCTGCAGTAATTCATGCAAAGGGAGCCCCGCCCAAGTATTGAGTGCTGTACATGTTCATACTTTTCAGTAGTTCGACATTTCTGTGTTTAAAATCTTTTTTTATTGGTTGGAGGTAATCTTATTTTCTGAGATACTGAATTGTTAGTTTTCATCAGCTTTAAGCCATTATCATCAAAATTAAATGAAATAAACACTTGAAATATATCAGTCTGTGTGTAATGAATGTATATAATATATGAGTTTCACTTTTTGAACTAAATTACTGAAATAAATAAATTTTTTCGATGATATTCTAATTCATTGAGATGGACCTGTATATACAGATACAGTACACACATGAGGTTTATTCCCTTTTTTCTCTCTTCTGCGCCCTCTAGTGGCAATGTGACTTTTAATGATAAACTAATCAAAATCCTTTATTTAATTTAATTTATTCACTTAGAGTCAAACATTTTCTCGCCCGTTTTATAGTCAGAAAGAAAAATGTTCCCACATCAGAGACCAGGATGTCTGTTTCTCCAATCACCTCATACATTATTTTGTTGTTAGTTGGTCTATAAATGACACCTGCTTTTAAAACTGATAATTATTTGTATAAGTATTATACATGTAATATATAGATTCATGTTATCTTCCTTGAGATACATCCTAAAAACAGGCTGCTGTAAGTACAAATCTAATTCAAATTGATGGATTTGAATGTTATTGTTTTTTTTTTGTAAGCAAAAAAGTATTAAACCTTAATGTAATTAAAAAAAACACATTTCTCTGTGTTTAAAGCTGAGAATCTGATTAAATTAAATTGTCGAAAAGAATAACTTAGCATATAATTAATAAATGATATATAATATTAGCTTGATCAAAGCAGAAGAATATAAAATAAATTGTAGAATATTTTAGGAAGAATAATTAAATGAAAGTTAGTAAATATAATCAGATTCTGATTACAGAACAGGTTTGTGGAGTTTAAAATTACTACAAAACTATTTTTCTTTTCAATAATGGAGAATGCAGATTATGATTATTATATTCAAATAGCAGTTTTTCAAAAACTGGTTTATATTAAATTAATTAGTAATGAATCATGATTAATAATTATTAATATATGTCCATAATAATGTTATTATATAGTTATCATCGCGCTTATTTTGTTTGCGCACTGTGTGTGTGTGTGTGTATATATATATATATATATATGTGTGTGTGTGTGTGTGTGTGTGTGTGTGTGTGTGGTAATGACGTCACAGCGGGTCAGACGGCGCGTGCTGTGTCCCGGTCTGTGTTTGGAGGAGCCGAGGTGAGAGTCGGTTCCTGTGACTCGGTTCAGTCCTGACTCGGTGGACCGGAGGCAGAAGGAGGAAAGTTTTTCTCCGGCGGCGCAGGCTGAGTCTCCGGTGCTCCCCGGGATGGGGCGGGTCGGACCCGGGCCGCGCTGACGGAGACACACCCGGACGCTGGTCGGGTCTAAGCGACGGCGCTGTGATGGAGGGTCCCGGTTCGGCTTCGGGTTCGGGTTCGGGTCCCGGTCCCGGTAAGGCGGCGGAGTGTCTGAGCGAAGTGAACCGGATCATCGAGGCGCAGCACGCGCTGCTGGAGCGGCAGAAGGCGCGCATCGCCGAGCTCGAGCTGCAGGTCGCCGAACTGCGCAGCCGCAACGCGCGCGTGCACGAGGAGTACCAGCGGCACCTGCGCACGTGCCCCCTGCAGCATCAGCACCAGAACCAGTACCAACAGAACCAGTACCACAGTGACAACCAGAGCATCAGTGCCGGGTCCGGTCTCACCGCCATCCAGGAGAAGTAAGGCTTCATCATCATCACCATCATCACCATCATCATCACCATCACCACACTGTCCACTCCAGCACACACACACACACACACACACACACTTATATATAAACAGAGGCAGCCAAAGGGTATAGTGTACACACTATAAAGTATTATAATAAATATTAGATTAATATAAGATCATAATATTACCATTTATATCAATATATAACTTATAGAAATACATTTAGTATTAAAATAGTTATAAGTTTTTTTTATCCTGAATTGTGTATACATTTTTTGGCTGACTCTGTACACAAACACACACATATACATACATGTACACACACACACACACACACACACACACACACATACATGTACACACACACACACACACACACACACACACACACACACACACACACACACACACACACACAAATACACACACATACAGTGGGGGAAATAAGTATTTGATCCCCTACAGATTTTCTAAGTTTGCCCACTTACAAAGAAATG
>JAQQZT010000015.1:651864-667664 GCA_030068275.1 Clarias platycephalus | reverse complement strand
GGGTGTTGGGGGGTGCCGATGGGGAGAGGGTGTTGGGGGTGGGGGGTGCTGATGGGGAGGGGGTGTTGGGGGTGGGGGGTGCTGATGGGGCGGGGGTGTTGGGGGGGCGGTGGGTTGTTGGGCTGCTGGTTTATAATGAAGGCCTAAGAAGTGAAAACTGGAGATGGATCGGATGCTTTATCGCGCGTCTCTCCTCTGATCCTCTGCCATGTTCTACTGACGTGTACACAAACTCGAATAAAAGATTTATTTTTTAAGACCTGGTTTAGTGTTACTGTTTGTTGTTAGCATTAATCCTTCATGGTACACTCGATGATACAATTAATAAATTGGTTAGTTGATTAATCAGTTAATTTCTTTGTTTCATGTTTACAATAAGAATCATTGCTGCTAGTTAATTATTGCATGAATATTATAACATTATGAATTAAGTCATTATAATCATTATATAAACATAAACATTATTATCATTATAATTATTATTGTAATAATTATTGTCTTATCTTTTTATTAATTATTGTGCCAAATCTTTAGGGAAGTTTGTTTGCAACATTATTTTATAATTTTTTTTTGTTTGTTTGTTTTGTCAGTGTCACGGCATAAAGCTTGTGTGGAAATTTACAAAAAAATTTATAAACATTTTATAATTATTTTTTTTACATTTTTGCTAATTGTAATATTTAATCTCTAATTCATGCATTTATTTTTCGTTCTTTTTTTCTACAGATTTTTGTATTTATATAATTATGTTTGATGATAATTGTATTTAGATATTTTATTTTATTTTATTCAACTTTATTAACACTTAACTGCCTGTAACTATGTATAGGGAAGTAAAAGTACAGTATAAATAACTATAATTAATGTAATTAGTAGTACTGTTATTATTACTAATAATAAGGACATTACTATTAGTAATAATAATAATAAGAAGAAGAAGTAGATGACTGATAATGACACAGTGAGTGGCAGCTGAAGGTCAGGAGAGGAATCTGTGTTTTTTTGTTTGTTTTTTTACATTCTTCTGAGCTGACGAAGAGGAGGCGAGACCTCACATCATCGTCACCTTGACGTTCTCACACTCAGACAGTCAGTGTGTTTCACTGGATCCTATTTTTTTCTCCTCTGCCCTTATTATAGCTGTTCTTTATTTAATATAGATTTATATTTAAAGCATGGGTGATAAAAATCTGTGCATCTTCCATATCACATCCATCTTGTTGCATAAGTGGGATTTCGAGCAGGTCTGTAGAGGCGTAGTTGCTGCAGCGTGCCTTGAGGGGGCGCAGTGTGATCAGGTATCTGCAGTAGTATGCAGTAGTAGATGTCCTCCAGAGAGGAGGCGCTCCTGATGAGAATGCTGCAGTGATGTAAGAGGGTTAGTGCTCGCTCCTTACCGCAGCTTATCTGCATGTTCTCGCTATAACACCTCGGCCCGGGTCGTCTGAGCTCAACTTTTAAACAGTAAACAAAGGGCCGTCCAGTTTGTACCCCACAAGCACTCGCGTTAAACAATTTAAACAGAACGGACCCGTACGCTCGGGTCTCTAACCTCATCAATAAATCACATCACATGATGTGTCCTAAACCTCAGATCTCAGTTCACAACCACACGATTATTGTATTTCTTGTAATTCATGTTTGTTTCTCTAATATTTTACAGTGTAACGCTAATGAAGGTCAGCTAGAAATGTAATATTCTTTTTGCGGTTTCTGATAAATAAATGTAGAAAACAGAAAGGCAGAAAAAAAACTAATAAGTCTTAGCTTAAACGTAAAGCTGGAATATTCTTTCAGGTAGGGGGTGTGGCCTGAAAACATTTATTAACTGTTATTTATAATTAATTTGTTTACTTATTTTTATACACCCTGTAGTTAAGTGCGTTTGGTTGATTTGTACGTTTAAACAGAAATCTGTGGATGCTATGGTTTGCCGTTTTGTTTTAATTCAACTGCTAGCAAAGTTGAAACTGAATCTGAATGGGCGGCGCCTGCTGCGGGGCAGGACGAGCGCGCCCAGGTGAGAGATGAGGGGTTATTCTGTTTAAGCGCAGAGATAGACTCAGAAGTAGAGGTTTAGTAAATCTCTAGTTCCTAACGGGTCAAAAAAACGCTCATGCTGTTTTTCACACTCCGTCATCTCTAGAACCGTCACCAGGAGCAGGAGTTTTAGCGAGCAGGAAGAACAGAAACCTTATATGTAATATAATAAAATCTAAACCACCAGAAACTGAAACTAAGAGAAAAAATAAATCGGTTGTTCTCATTTCTGGAGTGACTTTTGACGCAGCGTGTGCTTGGTTTATCATACAGGCTGTACAGAAAGCAGGGCTTGTGGATTTCTTTTAGGATTTCTGCAAATCGTGTTTAAATCCATGACAGTTTAATAAACTACTCAGTGTGTGCTTAATTAATACTGACAGTCTGGAGGAAGGAGGCGTTTGGGTTTGATTGTGAAGTTAAACTCTTTAATTGTGTAAATATTAGGGACGGGAATCACCCGATACCATTTCACCATAACTAGTTACAGATTCGATTTTATAAATAACTCTAAACAAACTTATAATAAGCAAATAATTCACTCCTACACACAGCACGCGGTGCTGCCTGCCCACGGGAACAGTTTACAGTAGAGGAACTGCAACATATTACTGACTCAAATGCAAACATATATAAATTAACTATAAATACACTTTTTAAAAATCGATCTTGGAGTCATTGAGGCCATACATGAATTGCCACACAAAAGAATCGTGATACATCACTGAATCGATTTTCCCCCCAATCCCTAGTAAAACATTAATGTGTGTGTGTGTGTGTGTGTGTGTGTGTGTGTGTGTGAGAGAGATAGATGTGTTTAGTGGGTCTTGTGCAAATTTTTAAGTGGTGTTATATTTTTCTTATTTCTGTAAGACGTTAGGGGGCGTGTCCCAGGTGATGATGATGATGATGATGATGATGATGATGATGATTGCTAGTGACTGCAATTACAACAACTTCAGTGATCCCTAACAGTCAGGTTTCACCATCAGACCCTAAAAACAGAATTCTTTTCACACTCACTATTTACATCTGCGTCATACTGACGAGGGATTCGGTGGAGTTGTCAGAGCGAGTGTTGGAGCACATGATTGACTCCCAGAATGCACTGCAGCGGTACAGCACTGAGTCCTGACTCAGCTCGCTACAGTAGCTGTCTGATGAATATATTGACAGAAAAAAAAAACACTAAAGTGCCGCTGCATCAATCTCTCTAGTTAAGCATAGAGAGGGTTAAATCGGATGTGACTTCCACCAGCACGGCATTGTGGGTAATGTAGGAAACGTTAACTAAGGCAAATTGGAAACAGTTTTTTTTTCTAATAATGTAAATCAATTTTAAAAACATGTATTAAATAAACATTAAAGCCGTCCTTCTCATGTGATTGATTGAGCAGAGAGAAATAAAAAATACATGATGATGTAGTTCAGGTCTTTTATTAAGCAGAACTACGGCACAGAGAGGAATTTCACTCATTCTACAGCGCACATCTCTCTGATATGTTCCAATGACATCATCGTATAGGAGATGCAGGAGACCCCGCCTCTCTGACCATGCCGTCCAATCAGCAGCTGTCAGCCGGTCATTTGCATGTTCAGTAGTGAAGGTGTTGCCTGGCAACCTTGAATTCGGCATGTCTGAGAGCTGAGCTGCAGAGCATCTGAGAATCTCTCCGGAGAAGCCGGGAGCCGCTCGACTGCAGGTTGGTGGTGAGGAGGAAGACGAGGAGGAGGGAGTGGTGTCCTGTACGGCGGTGATGACCTTCTGCAGATCTTCACTATCTGAGAGATAGGAGTGGGGCATACGCACACACACATGCACACACACACACACACACACACGTGTAGCTTGAAGCAGGTCTGCATGTGATGGATGAAGCTCATCCATGGATCTAGGAGCAGGTGTGGAGCAGCAGTGTCGACTGACCTGGTTATAACCGTTCCTCAACGCACACTTCAGAGGAACCTACGCTTCGGTCTCAGCACACCGAGGAGGGTTCTGAGGCTGTTCCTCAGGATGAAGAGCTTTAGTGAGAAGCCGTCATGGCCGCTCGGCCCAGCAGGCGTTCCACACAACTGCTAAGCGCTCAGGTGCACCATGAGTTTGTGGTCCATGTTTGGGTGCAGATGATGGATATGGAGATTTCTCATTACATCACATGACCACGAGACAGGATCCCTGAACATGTCACGGTTTAAAGCTCTGTGCCTGGATTACTGGCAGTTTCTGTGTCTGCAGCCTCCCAGTGGCTTTTTTAAAAGGTAAGCAAAGTGCTGAGATGAGATTATTTTTAGAGCCCTGCTTTAATTCAGGACAGAAATTCGTTTAATGGCCTGCGTTCAATTCGTGCCTTGTGTTGGGATTCCTACAGGAACCAGGGTTTCCTGTTGCAGTGGCTTACAGAATAATAACAGAAGTTATTATTTTATTTTATAATTATAACATGTTTTAAGCCTTTAAAATTACTTTACTTTTGTGATGGTATGTTTTGTTGTACTTTTATTTAATTTAATATTTTATATTAATTTTAGAAAATGTAGTTAAATCTAAATTAGAGTTTTATTTATTTGGACTTTTAAGCATATTTGAACACTTTGTTTTATAAAACAATGAATAAATAATATTGTGGATGATCAGTGTAGTGTAGGGGGAAAAAATCATTGTATTTGTCCAAAAAAAAAAAAAAAAAAGTCAGTGTATATATAGCAAGATCAGAAGCGGACCTAAAATGAAACCTTGTTGGATGCCATTTTATATTTTTTGCACTTTGCCACACAAATACACAATGCTGCTGGTTTAATAATAAACTTCTAGGATGAAAATTCATGTAAGAAAATAAATTGGATATGGTTGTCTTCACTCTATAAGGTTTTGTAAATTTGTACAGTCCCGCAGTCGTGAAATTGGGTTTAACTTCCTGTAAATGTGTCTCAACATGGAGCTTTCAAAGTGTGCTGATTTCAACATTAGCTAACTCCAATTTACTGCTGATTGTACCTTTTTCTTACTCTTTATAAGTGTAAATTGTACATATTATTGTAACGAGGCTTGTTGCGTGAGAGACCAATCCACAAGGAAATGCACTCGCTGTTCAGAACAACCCCCCCCTGCCCCCCCGGCACGCAACATGTGATCATTAGGTAGCACCAGATGGAGAACAAGTTGTTCTTGTATTACGGCCAAGAAAAAGACAAAGATCAAGTCTACATAAGAGTCCTGCGTCCGAGGGCAGCACGCAACTGGATAACCGCGCTGCCAAAACCAAAATAAAAGTTATGCAACAGAGAAAACGGAAAAGAAAACGAAATCATGAGAAAATAAGTGAAAAGTCACAAAACCCATTAAAGGGATAACCTCGTCCTCAGAAAGACACGAGAAAGTTTATTTCAGTTTCATGAAGCTCCACCTTGTCTCGAGGAGATGGAGGAGTTTTGTGCTTTGAGTTTTGTTTTAAGTTTTTTTTCAGTTCCCTTTCAAGTTCCCCAATTAATTAACAGACGTTATCTCAGAACAGGAAGGTCTCCCCAACTGTGCACACAATCACTCTCGCAGACTCGTACTTCACCGACCCCCTCTGAAGGCCTGCACCAGGGCTCTTACATTCATTATTAAATCATGCTGACGCAGCCGCCAAACCCGCGTCACAAAACAATTGTCACCCTGGACTGTATATCTCTATGTAGTAAATGTCTATAAAGCAGGAAAAACAGCAGGCCTAAAACTGATCCCTGTGGGACACCATATTATATGTTTATCACACATCCATCACTCTGTGGAAGTGTGTAAGATTGTGTGTCTTTATCACCGATAATCACGGGCTTATCAATTGTCCTGCACTTAAATTACAAATACACAGTAATCATTCCAATCATTGATTTTTACGGTACTTTGCTGAACCGCTGCTGAGGTGAAGATGTTAAACTTATAGGAGAAATTACGTCATTTTATTGCCAGGAATAAAAGTCTATGGAGCTTCATGTTGGTCCTTTTAAATGTCAACTCTATTAAAATGATGAATTAAAAATATCTGGATGAAACTAGAATCAATTGTTAAACGTACATTTTCAATTCAATTTTATTTTATTTATATAGTGCTTTTAACAATGGTCATTGTCTCAAAGCAGCTTCACAAAATGTAAAGTAAATTTATAGAAGTGTGAGAAAAAGAGTGAGAAAAACTGTGTTTAGATAATGATGAGATCGTCCCTGATGAACGAGCCGAGGACGACGGTGCTGAGGGAAAAACTCTGTGAGAAAGAAACCTTGAGAGGAACCGGACTCAACAGGGAACTCATCCTCATCTGGGTGATAACGGATAGCAGAAATGATATAACGACATCATGTTAGGCTGCTGGAAGTTCAGTATAACAAAAGTTGTCTGGAGTTATCATGAAGTCCAGTTCAGCACAGGGACGAGTCAGCAGGTGAAGAGGACAGATGGGGTCTGGATCACTAGGAGCTCAGGAGCAGCATGTGTAGATCCATCCAAACTATCATGAAGTAGAATCCAGCTGGAGGTGGTCCTTCTCTGGATGCCTCAAGATCTTCGCAGGGTCGGCCTGCACAATCTCCAGTTACCTCGGGATGGGTAGAGAAAGGAAAAACATACAGTATGGAAAAGAAAGAATTAGCGTAGATGCCGTTCAGGATATTAGCAGCACTAGATAGGAGTGTGTATTTAGATGTACTGGAGTACAAGGCTGTGTGATGAATTATGTGTATGCCAGATTAAAGAGATGCGTCCTGAGTCTGGTAGACTGTCTGAGGCCCGAACACTGTCTGGAAGGCTATTCCAAAGCCTAGGAGCTAAATATGAAAACGCCCCGCCCCCTTTTGTAGATTTTTATATTCTGGGAACTACCAGAAGTCCGGAGTTTTGTGATCTTAAGGCGCGTGGTGGATTGTAGTGAATCAGAAGACTGGTTAGGTATGTGGGAGCTAAACCATTTAAGGCCTTGTGCGTAAGTAAGTAATGCTAGTACGTACATGTGTTTGACTTCACTGTGAACAGTTCTGACTTTTTGTCCTGTGTGTCCAGAATTTTTAATTTTAAATAAGGAATAAATAGCTTGAGGGTATGCTGATGAGAAAAATAATCCACAACATAGTGGTATGAATGAAGCATAGTACGCGTTTCCACCCTGAACAGCACAGCTCTGTGTGTTTTATTCCTCTTACATCACAAAGGTTTATATTTATAAAAGAACACACTTTTTAATCAGTTCCGGTATGACTTTAGAAGTACTTTAGTAACTTTAAACACTCATCTCCTCCCCATGTCAACGTGTATGAGCTGTTACCATGGAAACGATAAAGCGTTAGAGTAATAAAACATTTAGTAGCGTCTTGCGAGTGTAATCCAGGTTTAATTCTCTCATCACAGCAGGATTTGTGTCTCGCTCGCTCTTTCTGCATTCGCATGATTTACACCCATTACGTCTTTCCATTACGGCGACGGCAGTGTAAAGTCTGAAAGGCCTCATTATGCTGTGGAGAAATACTGTATCATTTCCAGAAACGCAGACACTTTAAGCGTAGCTCTGTCTCCGCCTGCGAGAACAACAACGCTGCTGTGCTCGGCTTCCCGATGCACAATAACAGCGCTGTGTTTCGTTCTCCCGTGTTTGTGTTATGGGTGAATTTAACTCCAGCCTCATTTTAACCCTTGGATCCTCTCGAGCTCTGTGTTCAGATCCTCCTCCGAGCGCCGAGGTGTGGCGTGTCTGGACGCGCGCCCGGCTCCGGGTTGCTGTTGGAACATGTAGGTGGTTTCCATGAGGGTCTGACTGAGGAAAACAGGGAAAAAAAAGCTGGAAGAAGGAAAATAAGATCACATTAGGACCGAATACGGAACTCCTGTCAGCTCTTAACTTCTTGCTTTATCTTAAAAAAGTTTGTATTTTTCTTTTTCTGCTAACCCGGTCAACTCCAGACCTCCATCTCAGCCCACACAAGAGGAACATCTCCGTCTGTAGAGTAGAATCTCATTTTCTGTCACGAGCCATGATGAAATCCCAGGAAAGAGGAAGCAGGTTCTAGACCAGAGCGTTGTTATCAGAGAGAGAAGCCACCTGCGTTTCAGCTTCAGACGTTCCCGTGTTTAACATGACAGGATTTCTTTCACTTGGTGGAGAATGTCAGGCGTCCTGGTGAGTGATGTTCCAGCTCTGTGGAGCGTCATGTGGAAGTACTGCATCTCCGTAAGAACTAACAGGTAGGAGCTCACGCCGCCTGCGTCTTAACCTTCAAGCATTTCAGTGTTTTATGGCTTTGTTTAAGGTTCGCTCTATGACGTAAGATTTAATATAAATTTTTCTGAACCAGTATAAATCACGACAAAGCTCGGTTCTAAAAATGTCCTTTCCTTACTAGTCTCTCTTTTTTTGCTCTCTTGAAGATAATATGACAAAAAATAGATCACAGCTTGTTCTCAAGAAATCACTAAGCAATATAAACTCCTCTGTCCTGAAGATGCTATAGCTTAACCTCTGACACTGGAGACTCCTTTAATTCTTAATTGCTATATTTCAGGAATGTTCTCTGAGTTTGTTCTGTTCTCATCCCTGTGAGCGCTCGGTTACTATGGAAACAATGTATTAGAACGAGCACAAGGTTCCAGTCTTGCTAATGATAAATCAGATGCTATCGCCACCGTGCTTCACAGCATGGATAATGTTGGGTTTTCAAGAGATTTCTCACATTTAGAGGATAAAATAAATACTGTCTTTTTTAAAATTTACATCCACATCTTTTTATATATTTTTTTTGCGTGTGTGTGATTCACTATATGAGACTATTTGGTCTAAGGGGGCTTTCCCATATTCCCGAGGTTGATCCAGAACTGCTGATCATACGCAGATCATGAGGAGGTTTGTCATAATTCAGTGCAGCTGTTTGAGGAATCAATGCCAGCCAAAGATACTCACCATGATGGAAAATGTGAAATGTAGTCATGACTTAACAAAAACATTGGAGCCTATCCCAGGAGACTTAGAGCACGAGGCGGGGTACACCCTGGACTAGGTGCCAATCAACTGCAGGGCACACACACACACACACACACACACACACACACACTATGGGCAATTTGGGAACGTCAATCAGCTTAATCTGCATGTCTTTGGACTGCGGGAGGAAACCGGAGAACCCGGAGGAAACCCACCAAGCACGGGGAGAATCCTTGAAAATCAACGTCGCTAATTGCGCAACACAGGAACTCGGCTGGGAGTTAGTGTCACATCCCCTGTACAGTCCTGACCTCGCCATTTCCACATGTTTGGAAAAGTCATTAAACAGGGTTCCTTGGAGGTCGTTGTTTCAGACTGAGCGTACTGAGGAAACTTTCTACCTTGATGGTATCCAAGCACTAGTGAAACACTGGGATAAGTGCATTAGTGTAGCTATTCTGCACAATCAAAAGTCCCACTTTGACTTGAATGCCCCGTGTAAATCCACTAAATCCCAATCAGCACTTAAATACTAATAGCCCCTACCCTGTGTATGACGAGGTCTATTACAGAAGTGTGCAGCAGGTCCAGGACTTGTGTCGTCTCCGGGATCCTGGTGTCTAATTACAGCTGAGAGATCAGACCAGGGTGTGAGGTGGAGTCTTTAACAGTGAGGAGGTGAAACTTGACAGTTCAGTGTGAGTTCAAGTCCCAGGTGATTCATAATAGCTTCATAATTCATAGCTAATGGCGAAGCTTTTTTTTTAGAAGATTTAAGGCGCGTGACGTCACGGAGACCAGGTCAAGAATTTATATTCGAGAAACTCCAGAGAAAGTCAGGGAATGTGGGAAAGGTGCCAGGATGATGTCATCACATGGTTCATGAGTTTCACGTTAAGGCTTTTTAACACACATGAAGCGAGCTGTTGGTACAAAACATGGATCTTCCACAGGAAGCTTTAACACACACTCACACTCCTCACTGACGGTCTGAACATGACGTCACTCTGAAACTCGATCTCTTATCTCGTAAAGACTCGCCACGTGCTCCTTCTCCGTCCGCTGGTCGTCCCGGGGTTCTGCTCTTCCCGGGGAGGATTTGGGGAGGTGAGCAGGAGGATGATGAAGATTTGCTGCGGGCGAGGTTTGCTCTTTTATTGAAGCTGTTCAGGCTCAGCTGTGCCTCTGAGCTGTGACCCGAGAACCCGGTGTGATCTGATCCGACCTGACGCAGGAGAGAGAATCATTTATTTACGCCGTGTGTGTCCAGTGTATAGTGTTCTCATCACGCATTCAGAGGTTGGAAAGGGAGTGTGTGAGTGTGTGAGAAACGGCTCGACTTTGCAGAATGGAGGCCTTAATTTTATAAAGCGGGTTTAATGATAAAAACTTTCATGTGAAGCTGAATGAACACTGAGGTCCAGTTCGGTGAGTTAAATTTCACATCATTACTGAACGTACTTTATTAACCATGCATTCTGTATTCTTCTGGTGTGTGTGTGTGTGTGTGTGTGTGTGTGTGTGGATTCAGGGAGTAATGTTCATCTCAGTGTGCTCTGACGCACAGAGTCGGGTGTGTTAGCTAAAAGAAATACATGTATCTGAAACACACCTCTATTCTAATGATTTATAATGATTAAAGTTATTTCAGTTCCAATTCTAATCAGGGTCACGGACACGAAGCAGCTTCACCCAAATGCAGAAATGGATTCAGATTAAATGGAGCGAGAGAAATGTTAAGATCTAAAAGTGATTTATTTAATTCATTTGATACAATTGTGGTGGGTTTATTTTGTGCATTAAGTGTGTGATTATACTGGATGTAATTCACTGTACGTAGTGGTCTGATTTAAAAAAAAAGATATTTGTAGAAATGTAGAAATGGATGCTTTTCACACTAACCTCTCACATTAGATAAATTAAGACACACACACACACACACACACACACACACACACACCTTTTAGTATGAAACAGTCAGTATTTAGAATGATTGAATTTCTGATGTGAAAATATGAATCATTTCAGTGATTCAAATCATTCAGCTCCATTGAGTCAAATGATTCATTTAGATTCGTTCACTAATTCTAAAAGCCTGAGTTGTTTATTGTGATATTTTATAATTTATGTGTGTGTGTGTGTGTGTGTGTGTGTGTGTGTGTGTGTGTGTTTGTGGTGAAATTATTTTCCACACCCAGTTCAACAAACACACACACACTCCACTGCAAATAAAAACACATCGGGTTAAATGGCTCACTGACCGATTCACTGACAGACAGACAGAGAGACTTGAATCGTCCTCTGAATAACCGAAATCTGTACAAAATCTCTGAAGTCCTCGTGGACGTGTGTAGAAATGGAGCTTCATCACAATAATGCAAAGAACTGATTCAGCGCGTGGCCGCGAGCGACACAGAGTCATTTGTTGGCTTAGTGACTCGTTCAGAAAGACGATTGGAACACCGCGTCCAAACCCGTGTTACCGCGTCTGTTCAGGCTCAGCTTGTCTTCATTAACTCCAAATAACGTCTGCGATAACTTTAGAGCATTATAAGGTGTTTAGATTGTTAAACTTGCTATAATTATTGTTCATTTTGTAGAGTTTGGTCAGTTTCTGCAGCTGATTTGGAGAAGCTCCTCCGCGTCCTGTCTCTCTTGTTTCCTCCTTTCATTTGATTTAATTCAGTCCTTTTCATCAGGATGCCACATTTAACACTGGACATTAACACAACTGAATAAATCTATAGCGTTATCAGTTTGGAGGGAAAAACTCCCCACGAGGGGAACCGGAATCAAAAGGGGAAACCATCCTCACCTGGGCGATACCAGATGGCGAGACGTAAATCAGTCCCTGCTATAAGAGTGTGCTCTGAAGATAAAAGGTGCAGCTGTGTAACAGGAAGTGTGTTTTAGTTAACGTGTGTGTTGTGGTTACACCCTGTTCACTCAGACTCGGATATGAAACCACCGTCCGTAGTGATTTCAGTCCTAAACTATCTGCGGTCACATGCCGTCACAGTCACCATGTTTGTATCAAATGCAGTCCAAAGTGTCTTCATGGGTTCTAGGTGGAACCGTCCTCAGGTATCTCATGTGTCTGTAATCAGAGCGCACGGCTCCATCCTCAGCAGCAGTGAGAGTCTCCATGCAGGAGTAGAAGAACATCAGGATGGATCAGGCAGGTCCGGGGGTCGGAGGGTGTCAGGACGGCTCGTACCCCAGGTTTCATTAGTGTGTGATATCTGAAAAACGTGTGCAGGATTTATCTGGAATTATCATCATGAACACACAGACTGATGAGATTTTTAAACTGATCCAAACAGCCTCAAGGTCACTGCAAGGTCAAACGTCGTCAGCTTCCTTCCTGTGTGGAGGTTCAGGTCTTTTATCAGTGGGTTCGGTCTCCCTGTCCATGTTGCTGCTGTTGAGCTCAACTTGTCCTTCTTTCACTTTTTTTTTTTTTTTACCTTTCATAGTCTCTTTGCTTTTTCTCTTTCACCCGCTCAGTTATTCCCTCTTTCTTTTCTCTTCTTTTTTCTCTTTGGATCTTTCATGCTTTTCAAACCTGGTAAACCCCAGATCTTTCCTTCGTGTTAGGATGATGAATTCCACTGTATTTAAAGCTCTGATTCTATTTGTTATTGTTTTTATTCATCCCTCCATCACGTCAGGTGCTGATGTTAATGTCATGCCGGTTTGGACTGGTCCAGGTGCAGTGATAGAGGACTCTGGGGCAGGGGTAGCTCAGAGGGTTTACGCTCCGGGGTTACTACAGGTTATCAGAAACTCGACAGAACTGACACTTTCGAGCCCTCGAGCATATCAGCCATAACATTAAAACCACCTAGGGTTTGCGTCCTCCTTGTGTCCCCCAGTGTGGCTCTGGCCCCTTAGGTCATGGCTCCACATGGCCTCTGTGGGGCGCTGTGTTGTCTGGCACCAGGACATTCGCGGTGGATCCTTCGGGTGCTGTGGGTTTAGGGGCGGAGCCTCTGTGGATCGGCTCCAGGCTTCCTGTGACTGTGTACAGGATCAGAGCCGTAGAGAACGAGTGTGTGAGAGTGTAAGGTTTAATGATCTGTATCTGTCCTGAATTTAAAATAAGAGACAAATAGACAGAGAGAGAGAGAGACAGACAGAGAGAGAGAGAGACAGACAGACAGAGAGAGAGAGAGACAGACAGAGAGAGAGAGAGACAGACAGAGAGAGACAGATAGAGAGACAGACAGAGAGAGACGGAGAGAGAGAGAGAGAGTTATTTTAAGAGGCTGTAGGAGATGTACTGTAATGTTGATCCCTCTGAGGAATGAAAATCACATTTCCACATGTCCTGACTCGCAAATGCGCGTAGGCCTAAAACACACACACACACACACACACACACACACACACACACACACACACACACACACACACACACACACACACACAGTGCAGAGAGAGTTAAGAATAAACTCTGTGTTAATGATTGTTTCTGAACAGCTGCACTGTAATTTCTCACAGTTCGTTATTAATTAGGATTAATTAAACAGAAAGAAGCTGCAGGAGCAGCACACACACACACACACACACACACACACATGTGAAAACACAACTGACACACACTGAGACACTGACACACACACACACACACACACACACACACACAATTATGTTACACTCGATGTTTAGAAATATATTTTTGTAGAGTTCAGTTAGTTTTGTTCAGTTTTTCTCCACTGTGTGCACACACTCTGTTCAGCCATGATGTCTTATAGTGTGTGTGTGTGTGTGTGTGTGTGTGTGTGTGTACCTACATGTGTTCAGCTACAGTGTTGTAGTGATCGAGGACTCTGATTGTTCTCTTGAGCGTCTGCTCCTGATGTCCCCGTGTTAGTGTGTGTTACTGCAGTGTTTTTCAACCACTGTGCCGCGGTACTCTAGTGCGCCGTGAGAGATCGTCAGGTGCGCCGTGGCAAATTATTCAATTTCACCTAATTGGTCTAAAACATTTCTTGAAAACTAATAAGTCTGTGAATAATAATATTCCATTGTCGAGTGTCTGCGCTGTCTACACCTGTAGAGTAATCATGTCATACTCTTCCGTATCAGCAGGTGGCAGCAGAGAGCTCATTGCCTTGTATTTCGAGATGAGAATTAGTGATTAGTGATTGAGCTTCTCAACCCTGACTGATAAAAACTAAACACAGAGAGAGAGACTAAGAGCTGTTGAGGAAGAGCTTCGTGTGTGTCTTTCTTCAGTTCCTGCAGGATATCAGCTCTGTGTTCATCCAAACAGGCCCAGGTTTCACACTGAGTAGGCGGAAATAGGAAAGATCAAAAAAAGACTGTTTTCATTGTGTTTATTTGATTTCTGTTCAAGACACTTCGATAAGAATGGCTGTATGTTGTTAATATAGGCTACAGAGTTTCATTATTTTACAGTTTCGATGGTGGTGTGCCTTGTGATTTTTTTCAATTAGAAATGTACCTTGGCTCAAACAAGGTTGAAAAACACTGAGTTGTGAGCTGAGGTTTAGGGCCGGCCAGGTGAGGGCGCTCTTCTCCCAGTGCTCTGCTGTGTGTTAGGTGGAGACGGTGTCTGGTGGATCTCTACTGGATTTTGAGCAGCAGTGGGAATCGCACTGTGTGTGTCTGTGTGTGTGTGTGTGTGTGTGTGTGTGAAAGCCCTGCTTTCTCTCTCTCTCTCTCTTCGTCAGCTCACTCACTGCTGCACTGAAATTTATACTGGAGCTCGTTTTCGATTCCAGGTACCACTGAGGCTGCTGTTCTGTACAGGTTTATATTTTGTGGGTCTCTAAGGTGAGGCCGGTCTCTCTCTCTCTCTCGCTCTCTCGCTCTCTCTCTCTCTCTCTCTCCTGTAATGAGCTCCCCTGAGGGGTTATGACTCTGACATCACTGAATTTTCCCAGCATTCCTGTATGAAACCCAGCTGACGTCGTCTCCCCGCGGTGTACCAGACCAGAACACAGGACAGGTTTTACACCTCCGATGGAAAAAATAGATTTTTATTAGAAAGATTTTTTTACTTAGTGTCTATATTTAATTATATTACACAATTTTAGAATATAAATATATTTTAAAGACTAATTGCACTGTGAATGTATTTTGTACACTTCTTGTCTATATATCTGTTTATTGAGCGAGTTATTTTAAAACATTATTTTTGCATGCTATTTTTAACAGCTAAGGCTGTAAATAATGTAAATATCTAGTTAATCAGCGTATTATTTATTTATTTTCTTATTTATTAATTACATGCCTAAGACCTATTTAGATTTTTTTCTTCTTAAAAACTTTTAGGCAGGTTTGATACGCCTGATATTTAAAACATACAGGTTTGAGATGCCTGAAGAAGTAACGCTAATGTTAGAACATCGTCTCTGTGACTGAAAATCTCCTGTAGTTCCTCAAAACACCACCTCGAGATACACCTCACTCTCTCTCTCTCTGTCTCACACTCTCTCTCTCTCTCTGTCTCACACTCTCTCTCTCTCTGTCTCTCTCTCTGTCTCACACTCTCTCTCTCTCTGTCTCACACTCTCTCTCTCTCTGTCTCTCTCTCTGTCTAACACTCTCTCTCTCTCTGTCTCACACTCTGTCTCACTCTCTCTCGCGCTCTCTCTCTCTCTGTCTCACACTCTCTCTCTCTCTGTCTCACACTCTCTGTCTCACTCTCTCTCGCTCTCTGTCTCTCTCTCTGTCTCCCTCTCTCTCTCTCACGCGCTGTCTCTCTCTCTCTCACTCTCTCTCGCGCTGTCTCTCGCGCTCTCTCTCTCTCTGTCTCACTCTCTCTCTGTCTCCCTCTCTCT
>JAQQZT010000015.1:641271-651764 GCA_030068275.1 Clarias platycephalus | reverse complement strand
CACACACACACACACACACACACACACACACACACACACACACACACACACACACACACACACACACAAAACACAAGATGAAAGAACAGACACACAGAAACTAAAGTCTAGACGTTGTCCCGTTTTGAGTCATGTAGTGTGATGAAGGCCCGTCCGCTTTACAACTTTTCATTTGATTGACAGTTTAAATGACCAATCACACCACTGCTTTGTGTGTTAGGGTTTTATATGTAGTGTTTGTAAATCTTTTAACAGACTCTGTCTTTTCTGAGATGTTATTTATAATTATCTGTGGAAGTGACATCACTCCTGAATGTAGCTTCGGTTAGCTATGCAGCTGAGCTAGCATTAGCACGAGACCCCTGACCCCTAGTGGCTGTAATATGTCACTACACCTTGTCTAAAATAGGTCCAATTCAGGCATTTCTTGAATACACATTAGTTCTCGAGAAATTCATTTAAACAGGGAGTTTTTAAACATTTTAAAACATTACCATAATTAATAATTCAGCATAATTCGGTCCTCAGTGTTTGTAACAGACATCGCCATGGTAACGTCCTCTCTGTGTAGTATTACCGCTGTTGGCCTCTAGTGTACTGTAGCACTCTCTGTGTAGAACCTTTTGAAAGTTTTCATGGTTTTGCATAATTTGCGTAATTCATAGTTTTCAGTTTAACACACGTGTGTACATGAAATATAACTGTGTGAAAAGCGAAAGGATTTAATTATAATATAAACCCAGTGATGTTTGGCGTTTAACTTTATGACTTCTGTATGGCTTTATTTTGATTGTGTAAAGCTGCTTTGCAACTATAACAATTTTTAAAAGTGCTATACACATCAAATTTAATTGAATTAAAATTAACTGTTGTGTTACTGATGTTTGAAAGACAAGTGTGTGTGTGTGTGTGTTATGATGAGCCCGACCCTGGGCTGTGTGCTGAGGTCAGGTGAACAGTGTTTACTCCTCAAACAGAGTTATCACTGCTCCTAGTGGTCAGACATATGAACTGCAACAACATCTAATACAGGTCCACAGGACAGGGCAGGACAGGTAATCATTTTACTATTTAGTAAAAAATAATTCCACCCCCCAGTGAGATAATTTTTTAATAACATATCATCAGAACTGCATGTATTTAATAAATGTCCACAATTAGAGTGTGTGTGTCTAATGTGAAACTTTTTTAAAGAAATATACACAATATACTTTGTGATTATGGAGCGGATAACATCTGCACATGAGAAACACGTCTCCTCCACACAAGTTCTCCTTCCTCACAAAGCCGGAGAGAAAGAAGGGGACTCTCTCACTTCCTGAGTGGACCGTGCTGTTGGACCTGGAGCTGCCAGACTGTACGGCGAGCCTTTTTCACAGACGCACTGTAACGCTCTGCAGCTCAATGCTAGCGTGATAGCCTCACGGCTTCATTCTGTCTGAGGCTACGCCATTAATAATGCTCTTATTAATGTTCAAACTGAAGTCATTATTAATGTCATGCAGCACCAGTATACCAGTATTAATGATCCCAAACTGCTGCTGGTGAAACTCACCCCCCACAACCCCCCCCCACTTCGTCTGATTGATCCTGTGTGGGTGTTGAGGTTCTTCATCATGGGTTTGAGCCACTCACTCACCCCCTGTCAGCTCAAACCCACACACCTCCCACACACTCCACTGTCTCAGTGTGTGTGTGTGTGTGTGTGTGTGTGTCAGTGAGACAGACCGAGGGAAAGAGGTATAGATCGATGGAGGGAGAACACGGTCATACAGATGCGACTGAAGGAAAACAGGAGACAAGAGGAACACATTGAGGAGAACAAACAAATGCAGGAAAGACAGGATGGAAGAGAGGATGAGACATTAAGACTTTACTTTAATGAACACCAGTGGGCGTGAATGAAGGCGGCGGTTGGTGTTTGTTTAAGACCTGATGATGATGTGAAATGAGGAGCATTAAACAATTACGTTAAAACTTTATAACAGAAAATATTAATAACTTCATCCACACAAACTGTAGACGGTTTGATTATTAAATCGTGCTGAAGTGTTTGAACAGCTCAATAAAGAACCTTAACGAACTCGTTACTGCTCAGTTACTCCTCACGTCACACCGCAGAGCATCAGCTCTACATCACACAGAGCTTTATAGAGTCATAGAGCGTGAATAAAGGGTTTATTATCATCCTAGAGAGGGAGAGAGGAAGAGAAAGAGGGAGAGAGAGGGAGAGAAAGAAAATGACATAAAGAGAGGGAAGGGGCAGAGCGTGAGTCATACTGATTCAGAGACAAAAATAGAGTGAGAGTGGGATTTTGAAAACAGACAGAGAGAAGAGAAGAAAGAGAGATGAAAGAAAACAAAAAGTAGAGCAGAGAGCCTGTGAGGAACAAGAAGAAAGTGATTGCATGAGAAGGATTAATTTCAGCTGCAATACATGTGTGTGTGTGTGTGTGTGTGTGTGTGTGTGTGTCTGGGCTCTAATTATAGGGTCATTACTCCCCCCCCCCCGCCCCCCACACACACACAAACTTTTTACTTATGTACTTTTCGTGAACTCAGAACATGCACACACACTCACACATGTTCTGTGCTCCACATTGCCTCTAGTGGTGAGAAATCATCTCAGGTTTAATTGATGTTAACTCCAGAATTCGCGGCTCCTGTTTTATTTCCTGGAGTTTTGTCGTTAGCGTGACGTCGGACCTCTCAGAGACCTTCCTCATGCTAATTAATAGTTTGCTAATGACATGAACGTGACGAAGGTGTAATTAACACACTTTCTGAAAGGATGCGAGCCGTGCTATAAATACCGCAGCGTCTCCATCAGACGTGTCCTGTTGCTACGCAGGGTAGAAACGTTGCTGCATTTTGTTCATTATTCTGTAAACAAACAGCGCTAAAATGGGCTTAGAAGCCTGCTAGCTGTGTTTGTATGTGTGTGTGTGTGTGTGTGTGTGTGTGTGTGTGTTGCTCAGTGGCCATGGGGATCCTACAGGCTAATCAGTTTGTTTACTAGCTGCATCACAAAGTCACATCATGTGTGCTAGCAACCCGTTAGTTTCACTCCCTTAACGTTAATCAGAATTGAACCAATGCCACGGAGCCTTATCTCTTCATCCCTGTGTGTGTGTGTGTGTGTGTGTGTGTGTAAAGATAACATTGGTAGTTAGCTGTTAGCGTAGTATAGCGTAGAGTGCGTGGTGTGGGCTGACACAGGTACAGACTAGCGGGTGTGTTATCAGATAGAGCGGCACTCTTCTCTGTAATCTACAGATTTATCAGTTTAAAGCGAGTCCTCACTAACACACCGCGAGAGACCGGAGAGAAGAGAAGATGTGTGTGTTTGTGGCACAGTCAAAAAGAGGACTATTTACTTCTATTTTTATGTCTTTCGTCCTTCAGTTGGACGCCTCTGTTCTCCTCGGCTGCCACGTATTCATTTCTATTTTTTCCTCCTCTTGGTTTTCACCCTCTGGCCTCTCGCTTTCCTTCCCAAAATGTAATAATGTGTGCAGTTGCTCACTTTCAGTGCAGCGTTTTTCATCATTTATTCATTTTCCTTCCGTTTCCTCTGGAGAAGGGAGCGTCCCACTCCACCGCAGGAGAGACGCGCGGCCCTGACTGACGACGTTCCTCACACTGCGCGGTGTGTAACATGGGAATGTGTGTGTCGTGTCCTCACATGTTACCTCTAACTGAACAACGCTCCCACCTGCAGGCTTTACATCATGTACAGCAGGAGACGAGGCCACGCCCCCGACCACCTTCAACCGCTACGGCTCCTGTAACACAGAGACCCGGCGCATTAAAACCGCTGCATCGCTCAGCTGTGAAAATCCGTGTTTTTTCCGGTACCCGTTAAATGCTAACGTGAACGCTCTTCAATCTTTAGAATATTCAACAGTAGCTGACACACACACACACACACACGGTTCAGTGTTTCTTTTCACACTGTTTCGGAAATGTGTGTTGGAGTGTTTACAATGGGAGCAAACGCTACATAAAAGCTCCTGTTCAGATGCTAATGGCGGCCATATTGTTTAGCAGGTTAAAGAAACTCAGAGATCTTGTGATCTCCACCTCTCTGTCTCTCTCTCTCCCTCTCTCTCTCTCCCTCTCCCTCTGTCTCTCTCTCTCTCTCCCTCTGTCTCTCTCTCTCTCCCTCCCTCCCTCCCTCCCTCTGTCTCTCTCCCTCTGTCTCTCTCTCTCTCTCCCTCTGTCTCTCTCTCTCTCTCTCTCGCGCTCTCTCCCTCTGTCTCTCTCTCTCTCGCTCTCTCTCCCTCTGTCTCTCTCTCGCTCTCTCTCCCTCTGTCTCTCTCTCTCTCGCTCTCTCTCGCGCTCTCTCCCTCTGTCTCTCTCTCTCTCTCTCTCTCTCTGTCTCCCTCTCTCTCTGTCTCCCTCTCTCTCTGTCTCCCTCTCTCTCGCGCTCTCTCTCCCCCTCTCTCTCCCTCTGTCTCTCTCTCACTGACAGGATGTTCTCAACCCTGGTGTTGATAGCGGAGGTGTCTGCACTGTTTTCACAATTTAAACTCAACTTTCCCACGTCCTGTCGATCCTGTCTTCTCTCTTCAGTTACAGTTCAGTATTAGTGACCAGAAGGTTGATGGTTTAAAGAACACCACACTTTATATCCATTTGCAGTCAATGTTGATTACATCAGTGAGTTTGTGTTGTCACTAACGTTATAGCAGCTATAAACACTCATTCCCTCCCCAGTGTCTCTTTATTCGCTCTATAACCTCAGCTCATCATGTGACTGAGAGACCGGACGCAGCGTAAACTCGTCCAAACGGAAGATGTGCGAAAGCGTACAGCCCCAGCTTTACTTACACGGTGCTGACACTGGAGACTCCTTACACCCATGATACAGAAGATTCTAACCAGATCACTAACTAGACACATTTCTAAACTGAATACTGCTGGTGTGTGTGTGTGTGTGTGTGTGTGGGGTCTGGGAAACATCGAGTCAGAGTTCAAATGCTGAACAAATGAAATACAAGAAGGCAAGAAGAGGAGAGTGAGATGGAGAGAGAGAGAGAGAGAGAGAGAGAGAGAGGGAGAGACTAATGGGAAGTGTAATATGTATTATGGAGCGTTTCACTGCCCACTGAGACCATAACTCTGGGAGAGACAGAGAGGAGGGAGAGAGGGATGAGAGCGAGTGATGAGGTCACTGATGGAGTGAGTGTGATGGTCAGCTTTTTAAAATCTGGATGTGAGAAGGTTGATCAGCTGCAGTCTAATGGAACTCGCTGGAACTCGGTGGGTGAAGCCGGATCTCACTTTGGATTCGCTCCGACTCTCCCCTTAACCTCTTCACCACATTAATCGGTGTGTGATTTACATGCTACATGCTCTGCTTCCTGCTAGCTTCTTTCTCAGATCTGATTAGCAAAGCGAGCTAACTGTGCTAGCAACATATACTCACCAGTCACCAACGATCTCTTCCGCACTCTTTTGAGTGTTATTGTTCTCTTAAACGTTTCTGATACACATTTAATGCTAGCTCATGAATTAGCATGTTAGCATCCTGTGGAATTGTTGGTGCAGCCACGCTCCACTAGAACAGGTCGGGATTCTTTGAGCTTCATAAGACTGTTTTGCACTGATTTAGCTCTAACACTCTACAGAAAGTTTAACAGAAAGTTTGACCTTTGACCTGGTTAATAAAGTTAAGTTTTGAGGAACTGCTGGGGTAACAGAGGGCACATGACTCCTCGTGATGCTGAGCGCTCGGTCTCCTGTGTGTGTGTGTGTGTCAGACGCTTCCTCCGCTCATCCATCTGATACCAGCACTGCACTTCCTAGTCAACACACACACACACACACACACACACACACACACACACTCACACACACACACACACACACACACACACAGTTCACAAGGTTCTCTCTCTCGGGTGGAATCGCTGACCCGCTCGACTTGGGGACGTTTACAGAGCAAGACGTTTCCTCATTAGCTCACAGCGATTAATTAGTGCTTTTCTTTATTAATTCAGTCTAAGTGAGCGCTGTGACTCCGGGTCAGATGTGGGACAGAAACTGGTCTGATCTTCTCACTGCACTGCAGGAGCATGTCAAGGAACCGCTGCTTACTTCTTTTTCCTGAAAGAAGGTGTTTGGGGGGGAAAAAGGGACAAATGTTGATGACGGTTTGAAGTTTAATTCTGTAAGAAAGAATAAAGGAAAGAATTAAAAGAGACACAATATAAGAGTGAAAATGGGAAAAGCAGAGAAAAGAAGAAATGATAAGTGTAAATAAATTAAAGCGTGGAACTAAATTAGAACTAAAAATAAGGATAAATTCAGGGAGAAATAATAATAAAGAAGTAAACTAAGACAAAAGTAGAAATGTATTTATTAATTTATTTGTTAAACTTGAACGTGAAGGGAGAAAGAATAAAATGTATAGCTCTGGAATGAATAAAAGAATGAAGACTTAAGAAAGAAAATAAGAAAAAAATTAAGAAAATAGAAGAAAAATGAGGAATTAAAAGGTACACCTGAAGTAAAAAAAATCTTAAAAAAAAAAAAATCTAAAGTAAGAAGGAAGCTCGACACAGGCTACTGACGTTCTTAAAGTCTTAAACAATCGAAGTTAGAAATCTTTGTTTTGGTCATTTGTTCGTGATAGAATCCGCACACATGGCGGGAATCTTTATCATCTTTGATCTGTAGTTTTCCGGAAAGTGAATCAGTTTAGTGAGTCATGAATCAGTGATTCAGTGAGTCAGAGTGATTCACCGCGTACACAAGTCTAATAAAATTTTAGTTTGTTTTAAAACATTAGTGTTTGTAATATTGTCACGTCACTGTAGGTGTGTGTGTGTGTGTGTGTGTGTGTGTGATGGAAAAGCTCACATCCTGCTCCTGATGTTTATGAACTCTGCGTTCTTCCCCTGAGGTTCTGTGATTTTATCAGAGAACCCACGCTGGATGAAGAACAGAAGTTCCTGGGAGGAGCTCGGCCTGAAACAACACACGGGCCGCTCTCTCACGCTTAAATAACAAACCGCACCACAGCTCACGCCGTCACAACTGAGCTTCTCATGGCTCGTGCATTAGAGTTATATTAAACATAACTACTCACAGACACATACAGTAATGAATGCAGTTTAACTGGTGTTGAGGTTTTTCACAGAAGACCTGAAAGCTAATAAAGTAATCTTCACAGTTCTTCAGGGTTACAGTGATGTTTCCGTCTGCTCAGTAAGACTCGGGCTTTATATTCCTAATGTTAAACATAGGACTAGGACAGTCATAGGACCAGCTGTCTACCACCTTCTCCAGGTTCCTGTTCAGTCCTCTGTAATGATTAGGGTAAGGATTAGGGTTTAGTGTCGAATTCATTAAGAATAGTTACTCGGCTCTTACTCGTGTATTTAAACTAATCAGGTGCCGTCAAATCTGGAAAAAAAAAACATGTGGGCCTGATGGAATCCTTAAAGAAATGATTCAGGCTGCTGTCCCACTAGTCTCGGGTGATTCGTACCGTGTCTGGGAACGATTGTATCCCCCCTCCCCCTCCCACTGACCAGCATTCACGTTGTTATTATCATTCCATACTCGAGGACGCATACAGCAGTTTCAATACAGCAGTTGGCCTACAGTACAGTCTGAGGTCTGAGCTACTCTATATAATGTATCACTGGTCTGATCTACTCTCTCCCTCTCCCTCTCTCCCTCTCTCTCTCTCTCTCTCTATATATATATATATATATATATATATATGTGGTCTGATCTACTCTATATAATGTATCCGTGGTTTTCGTGCTGGGGGACTGAGGGGTTCTACTCAGCAGGGGTTCAGCAGCAGCTTCATGCGTCCCTTATTATATAAATCAATAAAACTTCAGCAACATCAGAACAGGATTTCCTTCAGGAATGTTTTTAAGGCTGATGCTGCAGTTTTTTGTTCCTGGCTTGTGAGTGTTACAGCATGTGGTCACATGAAAAAAAAAAAAAAAGAAGAAGCGAAGACGTGTGCAGGATTGGGAATGCTGAGGAGGAAGTCCGGGTCATCGTGTTCATGAGCGGGTTCTGATGATTGACAGTTCTGACTAAGGAAATATACTCACTCTCTCATCTTCTATACCGCTTTATCCTGTATTCAGGGTCGCGGGGGGTGGAGCCTATCCCAGGAGACTTAGGACACGAGGCAGGGTACAACCTGGACAGGGTGCCAGTCCATCGCAGGGCACACACACACATATATATACACACACACACACACACACACACTTACACACTACGGGCAATTTGGGAATGGCAATTAGCCTAACCTGCATATCAAAGCATGGGGAGAACATGCACGCTCCATGCACACACAGAGACGGGAATCGAGTCTGGCCGGGAATCGAACCCGGACCCTGGAGGTGAAAGGCGACAGTGCTAACCACTACACCAGCGTGCCGCCACACTAAGAAAATATATTTAAATAAAAATAACCTCGCAGGAAAAAAAAGTCACACATTCATTCACACAATATTAATTCACTTTCATGTTTACGTTCTGGAGAGTGTTCCTAATTTTTTGAGCGTTTCCACCCTGGGTGATTTTGGTGTGTATCAGCCCACACATGAGAGTGATGGAAAATGTGATGGAGAGATTTAGTGTGCAGTGTAGGGAGGCGCTACGTTCATGTGTGTGTGTGTGTGTGTGTGTGTGTCGTCCTCACTACACTACTAAGAGCTGAGAAGATGAGATGGACTGAAGTTTCCTCGAGGTAGGTGACGTTCTAACGTTTAGAGTTTAGTTCTAAACCTGGAACCTGGTTCTTGATTTAAATTCCAGATGTTCGCTTCTGCAGTTTCAGATATTATTTCTGAATCTCTGCTCATCTAGGATATATGTTTAACATCTAAATATATAACAATATTCATGATTCAATAGATCCTTTGCAAACTGGTTCCTTTAATTAAACTAGAATGTTCTTCTCAAACGTTCTTCATGGGTTCTTGGATGGTTAATTGTTTCCTAACTTGTTGAAAAGGACTATTGGAACCCTTTTCTTTTAAACACACACTTCAGCTTTGTTTCTGTTGTCTGTTTGTTTATGTAGTGTGTGGTGTGAGAGAGCCATTATGGTGGGTTCTTATATACACTAATAAAGGTCTGTGCACTCTTTAAAGGTTCTGCACAGAACCCCTTTGAGGATACACACACATTAGTAAAATCAGAGATTGTATGTTGTGTGTGTAACACAGACCGTACTGAAGTGAAAAACCTCACAGGGTTCTCAATCTAGTGTTAAGGTTCTGTTCTTTGCTGTTCTTCTGGACCTGGATGTGAACACTATACTCTGTTTTAGCTGCAGGTCCATGTGGATCGCTCAGCCGTCTGTACCGTCACCTCGTCATTTCATGCTGCAATTCTTCAGTTCTTTACAAGACCTCAGTTAGAACAGAGAACATCTCAGCCAAGAACATCTCTCTTTCTTTGAATAACTGTCTGCAGGGAGCTACATTCTTAAATAACCACTAAAGGATAATGTTTAACAGCTACTGTAGCCTAGCGTTCTTTAACTCTAACATCACTGAATAGTTTAGCACTGAGGATGTCATCATGAAATAACACTCTTACGCAGATCACACCGCAGATCTCTTTCTTCTGAAATTCCTCATGAGCTGAACAGCTCCACCCCTGGTGGGCCGCGATGGTACTGCAGTTTTACTTTTACGTTTCGGTAATTGCGCTTCAAATTGCTATAAAATATTTCTATTATATTGATCATCTTTATGAAAAATTTTATAAAACCATATTGATAAAAGCAGTGTGATTTAAATTCTGTTATTTTTCATTTATCTGACCTGTTTTCAAAACAGAGTGTATCCTGTATGTCGTCATTAGCGTGGACTAATAACTCATAACTGTAATAATAACAAAAGCAGAGATGCTAACAGGGACTCAGGAACAGATTAAAGTATGTTGGCAAACATATTTATTTATTTATTTATTTATTTATTATGTATCTATTATTTTGAAGACATTTGTGTAAAAATTGTTTTTTTTTCACATTTTACTTTATTTGTTGCAATATTTATGCTTGAAATTGAATATCTGTAAAAATCCTACAACTAAACTTTATTACTTTATCATAGTTTTTTGTTTTTACGGAACCAATCAGACTAAAGCTTTTAGAAAAAGTTTTCCTCTTGAACATTTTTAAACAGAGCTCTCTGGTCTTTGTTAAAGTTTCTCCCCCAGTGTACAACATAAAAATAATTTAAGGAACTTTTCTTGTAACTGATAATGTGAGTGTAAAGGTTGTGAGGATTCTAAACACTAAATTAAAATAAATTTAGAATTTTAGTTACATGCAATACTTCTCATATTGTTTACTTTTTAATAAGTCAAGAATAAAGTCCAAATCAACCTGAACACCAGCCGGAGGAGGAGTGAGGAGGGGTCCCAGTGTGAGGAAGGAGTCTCCAGTGTGAGGAAGGGTCCCAGTGTGAGGAAGGAGTCTCCAGTGTGAGGAAGGAGTC
>JAQQZT010000015.1:591244-608019 GCA_030068275.1 Clarias platycephalus | reverse complement strand
TAGATATTCCCAAATATTGGATTTTTAATTTAATTTTGTTTTTAATGACCCGCCCCAACCCGCCCCGCAAATAAAGTTTCTTTACCCGCCCCAACCCGACCCTAGTCAGGGTCACTAGTTCAGGTAGAGCAACGTTTTACAGAACAGTTTTCTAGTAAAGTGGTTATTTACAGGTTCTTCAGGTGGTTAAACATTCCAGTATTTCTACTGCAGATGCTTTAAGATAGGTAAACATGAACAAACCACTCTTGAAGAAAAAAGTTACTTAAATGGTTCCTTAAAAGAATAGTTGTTCTACATTCCTAAATAAGTATTCCTACATCAGGGTTCCCTCAATGGACAAACCAAGAAAATTCCTTTACATAAATTAAGTTTTAGGAAAAGCAATTCATTCATAAGATATAGTTGTTGTATTTTTATTTTTTTTAGAAGATCTCTTATGGTTTCCATAACAAACTCTTTAACTGCATCATTTAGACAGCAGACCCAGTAGAACCCTTCTGGGAAGCTGTGACGTCTCAGCTATCCAAAGAACCCCTGAGGAACCCTTTTTAAACAGAGTCTTGTCCATCTACAAGAGCTGAGCAAGCATAGAAGATTCTAAATTAGTAAACGTTTGTGTGTGTGTGTGTGTGTGTGTGTGTGTGTGTGTGTGTGTGTGTGAAACAGAGAGAGAACCGAGTGATCGATAGTGAGATCTTAGCTCATCAATATAGAGAGCAACAGAGACGTGTTTCCAAATTCGGTTCCTGCTGGAGAATCTCGAGTTAAATGATGAAAATGTGGTGGAATTCTTCTTTAAACACTTCTTCTACACGTCACCTCGTCACACCTTCCTCCAGCTGGACCTGTTACACCCAGGTCTACTCTTAAATGTAAAAAAAAAATAAAAAACTAATTTAAGAGTTGATGAAGTTTTGAGGATTTTATTTTTTAAATAAGTCTCTATTTTCTGTATAAATGTTTGTTCTTTTCCACTGACATGGTCCGGGAGCTGGTTCCATGAAACCAGGAAACTTTAAGGAGAACGTTAGTGTTGTCTGAACACGCTCCTCTGCCAGAGATCATACTTATTTTGCACGTTCTCACAGATGCTGCAGCTGAAAGAAAGAAAGAAAGGTTAAATAATTAAAAAAACATTTCCTGTAAAAGTTCAGGGGGGAAATAGTTAATTATACAAAACCAGATGTGAGTTTCTTATTTTCCCCATCATGTAAACTTCTTCTGTTGAGAAGTTTACAAGTTTCCCTCATTCAACTCCGAATTCCTCCAACATTCTTAGCAGAAACAGTTCCTTCATTTTTCAGATTGTCCTCCTGAGGAACGCTGGTATTTAACTAGAGCTCTGTGTTTAAATCTCGCTCTCGTCTCCTCCCTAAACGCCTGATTTGTTGTTTCAGTCATTTTAAAACAATAATCTCCAAAATAATTCAAGTCAATTCAATTTTATTTGTATAGCGCTTTTAACAATTGACATTGTCGCTAAGCAGCTTCACACAATCAAAAGAATGATTTATGTTTGGATGAAATAATGACCACAAAACTAAATAAACTGGGGTTTATTTAATATTTAATAAAAAATGGGGTTTTTAAAATGAAATTAGAACGTAAACCTTGAAAATGCAAATTCTACTGAAATCAACTCAAACCCTGACAGATTCCTGGGGGAAAGTAATCACGTCTACATTCTTTATAAAGAAGCCTGAACCCTTCTCCAGCGTGACCACGCCCCTGTGAGGGGCTTCATGTGGCTTTTACGTTTGGACTTGAGTTCAACTCGCGTCTCTTCACTTGTGACAATCTGAGAGTCTGAAAGACGAATGGACTCGAGTAAACGGGACGATTTAAGGCTCCCGAAAGGGTTTATTTTAACATGTAAATCCACACAAAACACTAAATCTGTATTTTTAAGATTAAAAAAAATGTTAAAGTCACTTAAAAATTAAAAATATTTTATGCCTATCGCACTGAAAACAAATTAACATTTTTTAAAGTCTCAAAAGAAGTTCACAATTTTTTTAAAATAAAATCTCAAAACTGGAATTTTAAAAACAAATCACAAAAATATAAATAAAATAGTAAACATTTTTATCTAGAAACTGACATTTTAAGGTAACTTAAAAAGCTAAATTTTTTACACTAATAAAGTTAAACAAATTAATGTTTTTTTTTTTTTAAAGAAATCTTAAAACTGGAATAAAAAAAATTAAACAATAAAATAAACTGGACATTTTTTTTATTCTCAATTTAAATTAATTGAAAAAAAAGACAAACCTTTTACGCTTTTCATGTTCAAAACTCATTAGACGCTTGGGTTAAAATATGTAAATGTATTAAACATGAGTATGTTATGTTAACATCATTGAAATAGACATAGATAGAGAAAATTCATATTTCAGTTGAATTAAACTTTATTTATATAGCGCCTTTAACACGTCATTGTCGCTAATATGTAAATGCTTTCATCAGAGTAATCAGTTCAGATGGTTCGAGTCCCGAAGAGAAAACACTTCACGTCTTATTTCAAAGACAGTCATGAACAAATCCGCTTTATTTCTCCGGGGTGTTTAGACCTGGAACTGGTTTCAGACCCGTTGCCATGTTGGTGGAAAAGGTGTTAGAGCGCTATTCTGGCAGATTTTTGAGCCTTTAGCTGCTAGCCTAGCGTGAGTTCCATGTGGAGTTGGTGTTGTTGTTGTTGTTGTATGTTTGATGATGTGATGGCGTTCTCTGGACTGTCTGTGCCCCCCCGCAGGGCTCCATCATTAGCAGTCCTCCTCAGCTCCCCCGGAGAGTGCCGTCTGGCCGTGAGTGTCCTCCTCCTCCTCCTCCTCCTCCTCCTCCTCCTCGTCCTCACTACTCCAGCACCAACCCTCCCTCCTCCTCTTCCACGCTGCTGGGATCGCTATTCGGCAGCAAGCGAGGAAAACCTCCTCTTCGTCCTCCGCTTCCTGTTCCAGCCACCTCCTCCTCCTCCTCCTCACACCACTCGGTCCACCCCACCCTCATCTCCCACAAGCCCCACCCCACCAACCTGCACCACACCGCCCAGGCCCACCTCGAGACCCACTGCTCCCAGCACTGTTCTCTCCCGCAGAACCCTCCGCCGTATCAGCACCACCATCACTACGACCCGCCTCCTGTCGGGCTCCGCTTCCACCGTCAGCACTCGGGTCACGCCTCTGCGCCGCACCTCCCCCCTCAGCTCGCTCACAACCACCTTCATCAACACCAACAACATCGTCATCAACACCACCATCAGCAACGGCACCAACATCGGGAGCAGAACCTGGCGTCGTCGACCGCGTCGTGTCCCGTCAGCGCCAAACCCAAACACTGTGGAATCAGCACGGTGGTCTGAGCGAGGGCACATCCCTAACCGCACGGAAAAGGGATTCCATTTCTGAGACGCTGGTCTGGGGTTTGGAGAGGAGATGGCTCCAGAGGTTTCCGAGTCCTCCTGGTTAGAAGCTCGGGGTGAAGAGCGATGCGTCCGCTGGAGGAACACAAGGAGGACCGTGACGTCTTCTACGAGGACTACGTGAATCTCGGAGACGATACTCCAGAGTCACAACACAGAACCTCACACGTGTTCTTTTTAGGTTCTAAAACCAGGATTAAGCGAAGCTCTAACGTCAAGGCCGAGCCGTTGGTCTCACGCCTAGTCGTCCCGACGCTCTATTTATTGTGGATAAAGGAAAAGCTTCACATGTTGTCTTTAGCGCATCATTTATAAACGTGCCAATAATCACTGTGTGTGTACTCGGCTCTGTGTAAACTGTATCCTGTGTGTGTTCTAGTGTTTAGTGTAAAACTGCATCCATTGTAAGATGTTCTATATACTGTAAAGAAAATCTATATATACATATTCAAAGAGTTTTTTTTTTTTTAATATTATGGTCAAATAGAAATGAAATATATAATGTAAGCGGTGCAGTCGAGGTCGGACGTACTGTATAGATGTTCGGAGAAATATTTTGGAAATTTAGACGCCTTTGCAATATTACATAAAAAAAAAAAAACACGTTTTAGAAAGCAGAAGCAGCTGCACTGAACTATGGAGCGACTATATAGAGAAAGTGTAGTAGCGGCCTGTTAGCGCTACGGAAACGCAAACCAGGAGCTAAACGGCACTTTTACATAGATCTAGATTTCGGGGTTCCTCTCACTCAGCACTTGTCTAATATTTTTCTTTTCTAATTTCCAGAGAATCTAGAAAGTGATTAGTATTTTAATATGAAGTAATCTTTCCTTTTTTTTTTCCTCAAAGAAAATGATGCAATTAGATTAGTTTCCGTGAACGTTAAGGTAAAGCTGTAGGTTAGATAATTAACGTCTGCACAAATTCTACAGAAGTTATGCACAAAGACATAAAGAAGGCCAGTGACTGAACCAGGTTTTTACTCCGATGTGCAATATGTTTAGAGCTCAGGAGGACGAGGCGTGCCACGAAACCAGAACTAACTGAATAAATGAATAAACCGTCAAAATCCTCCCAAAAATATTTATAAAAAACATTTATAAGTCATTTTGTTAATCTTTAAATGAATGCACTCATTTTATTTATTTACTCTTCTTTTTATTGTATTTTTTATATTTTCTTATTGTAATTATTTTTCTTCTTCGTTTTTCTTTACTTTTCTTATTGTAAACACTTGGAACTTTCCTAGTCTTTTCCTTTACATCCTTTATAGAATATTGTTATATTCTTGTTTTTCCATTTTTCATTTATTTTTGTTCATTTTATTTCTATTTTAATTTCATAAAATTAACTGGAAAATAAAATCCATATGTAACGTGTGTGTTAATTTAATGATTAATTATTTGATTTTATGATTGAGTTTATGATTTGATTTATTTACTCGTTCCTGTTTTAATCTGTAAAATAATTTTCCCTACATTTTTCATTTGCCTAATTGTTTTTTCTTTTCCTCTTTTCGCACAATGTCGTGGCATTCCTCGTCCTCGGGATCTAATGACTTTTTCTTTTCTTTTTTTCCTTTTTTCCCCCACACTAACATTGTCGCAGTGGCTCATAAATAAGTGAACCACTCGCTGGGAATTTAGTCAAATGTCAAATGTCACGTGTCTCCTGTCCGATTGTTGTGGGTTGGTTTGTTTGTTTGTTTTTGTGTCCCAAAAAAAAATCTAAATCAGTGTTACATTGGCGGATTAGTGCAATCGTGTAAAGAAATAACTTCATTCTGCAGCTTGTGTTGTTTCTGTACGAGATTCAGGTGAATAATGCGACAGTTTATGCAAATCTCTTTCCTTCCAGACGACAGAGAATTTTTTTACAGAATGTATTTTAGGCGATGAAACGCAGAAGCACACGAGACCCGTCTCTCGCTGAGCCACTCAGACGCACGCGGGAAAATCAATACAAATGACCGACTGTTTGGTTCTTTTTGTTTTGTTTTATTTTGTTTTTCAGAGAAAACAACAATAATTTTTTAAAGCTGGCGGATTTATTCCTCGTAAGGAATCGGGTTGTTTTGGGGTTTTTCTCTCTGCATCATCATCTGGAGGAAGGCGTGAGAAAAGCGTGCTGATGCTGATGCGGCTGATGCTGATGCAGCTGTTCTTCAGGTGTGAGAGTTTACCTGAACACTGCACGGCGCCGAGACGTCTCGTTTCACTGTGAGCTGTTGGACACTCGAGCTGGACAAGCCTCTGGGTTTTTTCCCCCCTCCTCCTCCTCCTCCTCCTTTATTTTTGTTTTTGTAGTCTCGGTGTTGAATTTGCTGAAAGTGCAGCATGCTGATCATCTTCACATATCCACTGTAGGAAAAAAAGAAACGTGAAAGAGGAAGTGAGATGTGAAAAGTGAGGACGTCCGGCTGTTAGTGTGTGACGAGGACTGAGTGTGAGGAATCATCAGTGTAAGTAAAGAGAGGAAGACGATGATGTTGATGATGATGATGATGATGATGATGATGGACTTGTTCACTGCCTCTCACACTGAGCCACCGGACCGATCCCGTCCCTCAGAGAGAGAGAGAGAGAAAGCGAGAGAGAGAGAAGAAGAAGAGAAACAGAGACAGGTGGAGGTTTTAGGGAAAAGGGAATGCTCTCATTTTGATATGCAGTCTGTTTGTAAGTGCTTCAGATCTGATTAATGTCAAACTGTGACAATGTTGAGAAATAAAACAACGTTAAACATCACACAGAGACTGCGCTTTGGTGTTTTATAAGGGTTTGGTGGAAAATTACAGGCTCCGCCCAAAGGTAAATACATTTTTAAAAATCGTTCTACTTGGAAACCTTTCTTGTATTTCCTATACACTTGTAAGAGTATAAATAGAGCCTCTAAGGGTTACTAGGAACTAGATAGATAGATAGAACGTCATGGTCGTTGTACACTACAGGGCCTGTATTCACAAAGCTTCTTAGAATTCTCTCAGAGAGCTAGACCAGACATTAGACACCTGGGCCCGTAGTCACAAAGATTCTTAGCATTCTCTCAGAGAGCTCCTATCTTAGCCTAATAAGTCCTAGCTGGGAGTCTTAGACTAAAAGTGATTTAGAAAACTTCTTAGAGCAACTCTAAGAAAGTACAAAAACCTTTATCTTAGTGAGGAGGTGTGGTCGACCCCATTGCTAGGGATGATGCAGCAATTCAAGGACTGTGATTGGTTGATAAGAAATAACCCCTGACCTCTGCAAAGGTCTTGAAATGGACTCCAGCACCAACCGTGAAAAGAGAATACAGTGGAACCTCGGATTACGAGCATAATTCGTTCCAGAAGCGGCTCGTATTCCAAAACACTCGTAAACCAAATTTAATTTTCCCATAGGAAATAATGGAAACTTAAATTATTCATTCCACAGCCCCCCCAAAAAATACATAAAAATAATTAATACAAAATATAAAGTAAAAATTAACCTGCACTTTACGTTTAAAAAAAAAGTACAAATAAATCCCGACAGATAAATGTTTCCATTTGTGCGTGCAGGCGCTGTGTGTGTGTGTGTGTGTGTGTGTGTAATGATGAGATGGACAAACTGGTCGATGCATGCCCGTTTTTTATTTGCTGCATTGTCGGGCTATAGTACAAACTTTCGGGTGGATCCTGCACTTAAATCCAACTAAAAAAAAATACTAAAAGAGAAAACAAAACTCAGGCTCTATATCCAAGCTTACATCTCGCATTCGCATTCACACACACCGGACTGCACAATGCAGCTCCCGGACTGGACTACACTTCCGTAAATCATAAATCAACCTCTCTCTCCCGCAACACTGTTTTGTCGGAAAAATTAGCAAGGAACATCGCTACCGACACTCGTGTGAGCGCAAACTAATGGAATCACTGCTGTAAGGTAAAACAAACAAACAAATGAACCGCACTTTACCTCTGAAAAGAATCGCGACAGAGCAGAGTTTCTGTGTAGACCAGAGAGTGTTTGTGTGTGTGTGTGAAGCACAGAGGGGGTGCTTCACTCACACACACACACACACACACACACACACACACTAAAGACCAGAGAGTGTGTGTGAACTAGCACAGTGTCAAATTACGCGCACACATAAACTCATAAGCTCACACAGGCTGAAACAGAGACGGGGAAAATGTATCTTTACCCTCTGTAATGAGAATTTATTTTGCTTTACACGTGCGCTGTACACACGTGTGTTATAAGAAACAGTACACGCGCGCTGTACACACCCGCTTACAAACACAAAATAAAATATGTTTTACACACACACCTGTGGTCACAGTGTTATAGTAAACAGTACGTTTATTATACAGTATGTTGATTATACCAGTACAAGACGAGCACTAAGACCCAGCAGGGGAGACGATTACCCACAATTCCGCAGCACAAGAGAGAGAAAAACCGTTACCTCAGTTGTGATCACGTGACGCTCCAAACAAGAAGCGCATGCGTGATACATGATACTCGGTACTCGTAAACCAAGACGTGCTCGTTTTTCAAGTCAAAATTTATTAAAAATCTTTTCTCGTCTCGTAAACCGTGTTACTCGTAATCCGAGGTTTCACTGTACATGATAATAGAATAGACAGTGAAATCATAATGTTTGTATATAATGAAATTGTATAATCGTGACTACAGGCTACTTTATGCAAAGGTTCTGTTATAGGCTAAATATCTTAAAGATAATTAAAACAGCCAAATGTTGAAAATGTGTCTACTTTTGAATCAACTAATTTCCATACAGTAGTTACTATATTTAAGTTCTTACATTTATTTATACATCTGATTTTATTACTTGTAATCCATTTCAGATTGATGAGAGCAAAATGGCTCAGCTTTTAGCAATTTACATGATTACAGGACGGTCTGTTTAAGATGGATGGTCTGTAGCCAACAATCCAAGAGAGATAGAAGGAAGTAAAACAACAAGAAAACCAAACTGGACAGAAGAGCAGTGTTTACTTTTAACTTTATGTTCAGTGTTTGGAGAATATTTCTTCTTTCCTCTTAAAAGTCCTCCTCTCTACTCTTTACAGTTTTTACCTTAGGAGCTGATTTTAGATCTAAGATGTTTTGTGAATAATTTTTATCTTAACTAGGATAAAACATAAACATTCTAAGAAAATTCTTAGAATTATGACATTTTCTTACATTTTTCTCTTAAATTTAGGATTAACTAAATTTAAGAGAAAATTTGAAGAAAATGTCATAAGTCTAAGAATTTTCTTAGAATTTCGTCACTAGGAGCAACTTTTAGCCTTAAGAAGCTTCGTGAACACGGGCCCAGATGTTTGGCAACAAAATGCACCTTAGCATCCACTTGAAAATGGTTTTGTAAAACGATCAGTGCAGGTTGAATGTGTTACACCATCTGGACATAAATAGTCACAAATTCTAAGATTTCATTCAATCAGCTTCAGTTTTGATTACACACACGGTGGTGTCCAGTTCTGAAGCAACCCCACATCATAACACTGTCTCCAGAGGCTGTACAGTGGACACTATACATGATGGAGCATCGCTTCATGTCCTTCCCTTCTTACCCTGACACGCCCATCACTCTGGAATAGGGTCAGTCTGGACTCATCAGGTCACATGACCTTTCTCCACATCACTCCAAAGTCCAGTCTTTATGATCTCTAACAAACTGAAGACTTTCTTCTGATGAGTCTCAATAACAAGTGGTTTTCTCACTTTTATATACAACTTCACCATGTGATCAGGTTTAGTCATTAAAAATACACAGCTTAGTTAAAATGGGTCACTTTTTCAGAAAGGTATGCAACAAGCAAAGACAACAGCTAAGGGGATAAATCTGAATTGACTGGACGTGGGTTAAGAGCTGACAGAGCTGAACCTCAACATCACAAAAGAAACGTGATGAGAAACGCATTCCGAAGGAGCGTGATGGAAGATCACTTAAATGTTTATGTTTAATTATTATGAGGAACACTTTTTTATAAAAAAAATTTTGATCCATTTAGGATATTACATTTGGAATGAAAAACAACATTTCCAAATATTTACAAAATAAAAATGTTCAATCAAACCAATAATCTGCAGAATGCTCGACCTTCTCATCAAGGGTTTTAAATAGAACAAAAACTAAACACTTTTTTTTTCTATCCAAAGAACCTTTTTCCAGCTCGCATACATTCCTCACTCTAGTTTTTTACACTTTTAAAGATTCCCCCAAACACTCAAACTGAAAGAACCGCTTTAAGGCTCCGTGCAGAACCCACCATCAGCGTGTTTCCCTTACAGAAATATAAAATGAGTATTTAATATAAAAGATCTACAAAAATTCTGTAAGTTTCTGACATTTCAAAAATTCTCTTTATAGGTGCTGAAGAACCGTATTGTTCTAAGTGTTTGTACAAACTCAAGTTAATAATTACTTTATCTTATTGTCTAGAGCCTGGCAGCTTCTCGTCCTGGGTTCTCTGTAAGACACAAAGCTTATTTAACGTTTCGATAAAGCTTTTGGTGTTCAGTTCTACCAGGAACCCTTTCTGTAGAGTTCTCTTAAAGTTCCCCAGAGCGACTGCCAGAGAGACGCAACAATTTATCACTTTTTGGTTACAGTGTAAGCGCTAAACTTCTCTAAAATATGGAATTGTATTTAAAAATCTGATCTGAGTGAATTTCACAAAAAAATAGCAAATTATTAATTATTTTATTTATTTATTTATTTATTTTTGACTGAATCATTTCAGATCTAATTATTTCCACTAGACCAGACATTAGACACCAGGGCCCGTAGTCACAAAGATTCTCTCAGAGAGCTCCTATCTTAGCCTAATAACGTCCTAGCTGGGAGTCTTAGACTAAAAGTGATTTAGAAAACTTCTTAGAGCAACTCTGAGTGAGGAAAGTACAAAAACCTTTATCTTAGTGCGGGGGTGTGGTCGACCCCGTTGCTAGGGATGATGCAGCAATTCAAGGACTGTGATTGGTTGATAATAAAAAAATCTGTAATAGTCTTAAAATGGACTCTTGGTAAAAATAGAATATATGATAATAGAATAAACAGTGAAATCATAATGTTTGTATATAAAGAAATTGTATAATCGTGACTACAGGCTACTTTATGCAAAGTTTCTGTCATAGGCAAAATATATTAAAGTTAATTAAAATAGCCAAATGTTGAAAATGTGTCTACTTTTAAAGCGACCAATTTCCACGCAGCAGTTACTATATTTACATTCTTACATTTATTTACCAAACTGATTTTATTAATTATAATCCATTTCAAATTGATGGGAGCGAAATGGCTCGGCTTTTAGCAGTTTACATGACTGCAGGACCGTCTGTTTAAGATGCACTTTTGGCTGGTTTGTAGCCAACAATCCAAGAGAGATGGAAGGAAGTAAAAGACCACGAAAACCAAACTGGACAGAAGAGCAGCGTTTACTTTTAGCTCAGTTAGTTGAAGAAAATAAAGCAATTTTAAAGGTAAATTTGGCTCCGGTGTCACAGCTCAAGGAAAGAGGCAGACCTGGGAGAAAATATGTCAGCAGATAAACTCCTCTTTCCCTCTGGTTGTGCGCACCAGTGAGGGTTGTGTAAAGCGGTGGTACTGTGTGTGTAACCCAGGAGGGAGATTCTTCAAGCACAGGTGAGGGATTATCGCAGTGTGTTACTATATCTGGCTTGATTGAAGATGCCTACAGAACTATACACCTAAGCTGCTGTGTTTTTAGGCGGAGGACCACCCGCTAGACAACTGTCTCAGGTAGCGGAAACTGTATTTAATGTACTTGGACACTCAGAAATATCTGTCACTGGGCTGAAGGAAGGCACAGACGGCTCAATGATCCAGCTAATGGGAATACAACAAAGGTAGGACAACATTGTAAAAGTATACAATAGGCAAATAAATAGATATTTTTATTTTTTATTTATACAAAAATTTCTATATTTTCTATCCTAGATAAATTCATTTTCTATTGTATTTCTTTTTATTCATATTTATTTCCTATTAATAAGCTTTAATTTTTAAGGTCACTGGAGGTCGTATAAGCATCTCACTGCATATCGTACAGTGTATGAGTGTGTATGACAGTGTATGAGTGTGTATGTGACATTTCAAATTCAAGTCAAATTTTATTTGTCAAGAACACGTGCTGTTTAATATATAGACAAACCGTCAGAGGAACCGCGACCGTCAACGTCGCAGGTGCGCGACCCTCGGCCAGTGTATCAGATACGCCAGCCTGCTGCAGCCTCCTCAACACCATCCCTGCTGGACAGAACATTGGAGATCGAAATTGAGACTCGCACACAGCAGGAAAAAGTTCTCTGTTTACAGGACGAGTATTACAGTATAAGCTAAACATTGAGCTGCTAAAATATAAAAAGAATGGAAAATAAAAAGTGTATCATGGTCATGTGGTCTTTATAACAGCATTTGTGTTCAACTCTAGTTGTATGGAATATTTGTTCGATGGGCTACAGACAGCAGTTACTGTCACTTACCTAAAATGCTAATTTGTAAATTGAGCTGTGTGACGAAGCCCACTGTGGGACAAGGAGGTCTCTCCCCTGGGTCAACTGAACGTCTTCATCATATTCATTACCATCACCTTCATCACCGTTACCATGGCTGCCTTCGAAAGGTTCGGGGATTTGTCGTACTTTGCAGATGGTGTGAAGCACGGCACAGGAACACAGGAAACGTCCTCTTCGGCTGGACAATACCCCGCTCAACTACTGAACGTGTTTTCTTCTGGCCTCTAAAAGAGAAAATATCAAAATATATAAGTTAAGGTGGCCTAATGTACTCAATAATGTGGATATGTTTGATTAAAGAGCCTCCTCTTGTTTGTAGTATGTTCGAGCACATTTGTAACTACACTTTATTTTCATACACAATGACTCACTGTTGTCTACTGTTTACTACCCGTAGCTGCGGTCCTGGTCTGGGTGGAGGGAAGGTGTGAGGAGCCAGGGTTTGCATGGATAGCCACTGTTACCTAACTCATGACAGTTAACTGGCACATAATGTCCATCAGAAAGCTGTTTCAGTCCGCTCTCGGACAGTCTCCTGGCACCGTGTTGTGTACTGATGCTGTGGAACCTCTTTCTGTTGACAAAAACATCTTCATTTTCCGATGGTGCGATTATGCAGATGTGTGTCCCATCAATGACACCGCTATGTCCATGAATGCCCTTTCGTGAGCCTGCAGAGTGTGAACGTCCAGTGGAAATGAAATGAACTGAGCCACTATATGAGACGGTGAAAGCGCTTCAATAGTTTGTGTGATCACTCTGCTGATGGAAGGTTGTGACAGACACGAGTCATCACTACTGCACTGTTGCATTTTTCCAGTTGCCAAATACCTCAGTGTTGTAATTGCTTTCATTGCTGGCGTTATGGCATTACTACGTTGAGTGGGAGATGTGAACGCATCTCTAATAAGTTCGACCACAAACATCATCCCACCATGATCCAATCTGTAGCGTTTAATTAACTCACGATCATTCAGTGTTTCTTCTGTCCGCCATTTTGTCCTCTGCTATAGAAACTCTTAAGCCTCTTAAAAGTCCTCCTCTCTACTCTTAACAAATTTTAACTTAGGAGCTGTTTTTAGGGATAATATGTTTTGTGAATCATTTTTATCTTTACTAAGATTTAATCCTACATTTAAAGGGAAATTCTAATAAAAAATGTCATAATTCTAGGATCTTTCTTAGAATTTCGTCTCTAGGAGGAACGTTTAGGCTTAAGAAGCTTCGTGAATACGGGCCCTGGTCCTGCTCACGGTGTGATAATTAACCTTGGACTTTGCCCTTCGGGGACGTCACACTGCCATGCCCACACACACTCTGACCACTAGGGGTCAGACCACAACGCAACAGGAACCTTGGAGTTTTCAGGCTTCATCTTAAAGTTAAAATTATTAAAACTCAAAGCTAAATAATTCAGCTTTTTTTCAATTTTTGCAATAAATCACACAAGGAACTGTGTTTAAATATTCATCAAATCAGATTACAGCATTCTGTTGCTTACCTTTTAATGCTAAGCTTAGCGACGAGACGTAGGATAATGTTAGCATCAAACATTCAGAGTGTGAATTTTAGAGCGAGTGGTAATAAAGACCTAGAAAATATAAATATTTGAATACAATCAGTGAATTTATTTAAATATTTAAATGACACTGTCATTAAAACATTGCTGCATTGTTGTACACACTCCTGTTATAAAAGTCCAGGTGCTCAGTTAATCTCAATAAAAAGTCTTAATAGCAAGATGTATCAGATCTACATGTAGTGTTCATGATGTGAGTAAATACATAAAGTGTTATAACATAACCTTATGTCACTTGCTTGACCTCTGCGACCCCTGAAGTTAAAAGTGTTTATAGAAGTGTATCTGTATGTCAGTGCGGCCCTTACGCAGGTCTTATGACGCTCCATGAACTGTTCTTCATTTATTGCTTCCTTTCTTAAAGCTAAAATGTTTCCTGCTGCGACCTGAAGCTTTTCGAACTTCTGGCGTTGGAGATAAATTTATCAGCAGCTCACAGACACACGTGATAACAATAATAACGTCCTCGCTCGTCCACGTCCCCTGAGCATGACGCGCAGAGACGACGCCCAGAACGACCCTGGGAAGCGAGTCCCCAATAACCGGAGTGCACTCGTGCTAGACGTCGAGGATGAAGAGCGGGTAATTAGCTCACATGCTAACGGACACCTGGTTCATAAGTGTGGCAGGAAGCTTCATAAAACTGAGATGAAATATAGTTTAAATATTTTCTTGTGATTTTTTCAAATGTAATCTAATTTAATTGGTTCTCATATAACGATATTATTGGTTTTCTAACTGTTTCACACTTCAAGCTCCGAGTCGGCGTAAGCGCGATCGGGACGAGACGGCGTCATCAGTGTACGAGCGGCGACTGGAACATCAGCTCAGAGACGTAACCAGAAAACACTCCGGCTGCTTTACCGAGCAGTGTGTGTGTGTGTGTGTGTGTGTGTGTGTGTGTGATCCGATTCCTCACTCTGACGACGATGAGATTAAACTGGAATCTGTGTTTATTCTCACATGAGGACTGAAAGGTACGCTCTCACACCACTGGTTACTTTATTTCAGTTCGTCTCGTTTGGTTTCTTTGTATTGACTCTGAAGAAAATGATAATTATCAAAGTCAAAACATCTATACATAATTTTAATTTTTTACATGTTTCTATAACTATTTATATCTATTTTAACAGTTTATTTGCCATCAGGGAATTCATTAATGATACTTAAATATTGAATAAAAATATTTTAATTCTGAAAATGAAACTGCATTAGTTAAATATTCATGTCGGTCATGAAGTTAAAGTTTAATCAGATAATAAAGTCTCATTAAATGTTAAGGATTGTTTTATTAGATCTGTTAAAACATATAACTGTTTATTTTAATTTTAACCAAAATAAACAAAATAAACAAGTTAACTGCGTAATTACTTGAATAAAAAAATTGCCCATATTTTTAGATATTTATTTTACGCAACTAAACTGTGGGTAGAAACAACTTTTTTTAAAACAGAATCTTTTCCCAGTTTTTTTGTGAGCAGATTTTATTTGTTGTCATTTTATTTAGAATTGAGAATTAAGGAAGAATAAATAAATACAATTTAAGCTTTATTTCTCAGCTTCAGGATTTCAATTTATCCCTAAAATCCTGAAACAGTGTAGACTGACGGGATTTCACTTCATAGACACGTTTAATCCGAATTATCATGCTAACGCGGTTCTGAAAGTTTGTTAAGAACATTTTCTTAAAAATAAATAAATAAATAAATAAATAAATAAATAAGACCTGTGCCTTGTCCTGTAATACTAACACACACCGTCTCGGGAATAGTTATGGATAAGTATCTACAGTGTCGTTGATTAGTTCTCTGTAACAGCAGCTCTGACTGTAGTACAGGTTTATTTATATTCATGCGCTCACTGATACGTTATACACAGTGATGTGTAATAATAAACTAAATTCATTTGTGTAACATCAGTGTTTTTGCTAAAGTGCTGTGATGTGAGAGGAATAAAGCGCTTGTTATAAGATCAGCTTCATGGTGGCATCTCACACAGCTCTTCCGTCCTCAGGATGATCTCAGGGTTCGCCGTAGCTGCGATTCTCCTCCTCGTGAGAAGCGTCTCGTCTTCCTGCAGCTGCTCGAGGTCGCCGTCTTCAGGCCTGAGTGTTAACTGCAGCTCTCAGGACCTGGACCGAGTTCCCGATGTCCCGCCGATCACCACCGAGCTTTATCTACAGCACAACCACCTGGTCACGGTTCCTCCAGGATTCTTCGACACGTTACTGAAGCTCCGTGTGGTGGATCTGTCGGGGAACCCCTTCCACTGCGGCTGCAACATTCAGTACCTGAGAGCCTGGCTCCTCAACAACCCAGACGTGAGCACGGCTCATCCTATGTGTTCGACACCGCCGTCTCGGGCACGCAGAGCCATCGTGAGTCTTAGCGACACCGAGTTCTCGTCCTGTGCGAGTGAGCCGTGCCCCGGCGTGGGGTTTAACCTGGCATTTGGGCTGATGCTGTGTGTGATCCTGAGCTTGCTGCTGTGGAGTCTCCGCCTGGCCAAAGGGCTGCCGTTTATTCTGGGCATCGGCGAGAAGCACGACAGCCTCCGGGCCGAGACCCTGCGCTCGCTCAAACCCAAACACAGAGCCAAGGCCAGGAGGAGCGAGGACCTGGAGACACCGCTGCTCGACATGGACATCCTCCCGCAGATCATCGACACGCTCCACAGACAACACAACATCAAGATTAAAGAATTGTGAATCAGACCTTACAGTTCTGCTCAGGTTTAAAGTTCACGCTTTTCCTAAACTAAAATCTAAACGCCTCCAGATTAGCACTCTCAGGCATTGCAAAATAAAATAAAAAATAAAATAAAAAAAGTCTGGGGAAATATTTAAAACTTTGCTTTAAATTTAAACTGTAAAAATTATCTGATCCACAAACGATTGGATCCATAAACTTGGATCCAATCGCACACAATATAATAATGTCACGAATAAAGCTGTTTTTTCTTAACGCAGTCATATCCTGGCTCTTGTATCTCATTTAAATTCCGTTTCTAAATGCCTTTCATTCCTAATTGTTTCAATCATTGAGCGCTATTTCTTACACAATTAGCAAGAAATTAAAATGTTTACATTTAAAATTTCTTACAATACTTTTACACTTCCTCTAATTTCATTACATCATGTTTTGAAATAGAAATATATACAGTAATTCTACAAACTGGATTCCAAAAAAGTTGGGACACTAAACAAATTGTGAATAAAAACTGAATGCAATGATGTGGAGATGGC
>JAQQZT010000015.1:434701-445486 GCA_030068275.1 Clarias platycephalus | reverse complement strand
GAGAGAGAGTGTGAGGGAGAGAGAGAGTGAGAGGGAGGGAGAGAGAGAGTGAGAGAGAGAGTGAGAGGGAGGGAGAGAGAGAGGGAGAGAGAGAGTGAGAGGGAGGGAGAGAGAGAGGGAGAGGGAGAGAGAGAGTGAGAGGGAGGGAGAGAGAGAGTGAGAGGGAGAGAGAGAGGGAGAGGAAGAGAGAGAGTGAGAGGGAGAGAGAGAGGGAGAGAGAGAGTGAGTGGGAGTGAGAGAGTGGGAGGGAGAGGTAGAGAGAGAGAGAGGGAGGGAGAGAGAGAGTGAGTGGGAGAGGTAGAGAGAGCAGTGAGAAGACGAGTGTTTATAGCTGCTGTAACCAGGGTGTAAGTGAGAGACTCACCGACGTGCCACAGCGGCAGGATAACGGGATGAAGCGAACACTCGGCTATTAAACGGCCGATTCCTGCAGGATGTTAAACATGTCTGAATCTGAACGTAAACGTAAAACACACACATGCAGAGAGAGAGAGACAGACGTGAGACTCCACTCACCCCATTTGAACCTGATGAACTCCTCCGTCATGTTCACCCTCCCTGAAACAAACACACACAACCCGAGTCTGTTATTTATTCTCTGTCCTTCAGCCTAACACAGGCGCAGATCTCCACGTGTCGACTCCTCTCACCTTCCGGAAACACGTGCACCCAGTCGCCCTGGTTCAGCTTCTCCACCAGGAAGTCCATTCCTCTCTGATACACTCCTCCACCTAAACATCACGCCAGGACCAGACCAGAGCGCCGTCACTTAAACTGTGTAATGTCAATCCGCTAACGCCGCTACAAACATTAACAAGCATTCACACTGCACGGTAACCATAGCAACAACCACATCAGCCATTACAGTCACTGATTAAAGGAAAAAATATCACCAGGATTAAAATGTGGTTCCTCTAATTAAATCTATTATTAAAATCATACTCGTATTCTAAATACAGAAACACCTTCAGAGGTTACATACCGCACCTTTAAAGTGCTTGATAAGTATAGAATCTATAGACACGAATCACCAGAGGTCACCTGATACGATATTATCACCACACCTTCTGTAAGGTACCACCATTTAAATATATATATTTAACATCAAAATATCTCAATTCAATATAATTTATTTTTGAAGTTTGTTTTAATTTAATAGTTCGCGCTGTGCTGCCACCCAATGTGTGAATAGTTTACTGCAGAGGAACTGCAACATATTACACCTCAAATGTAAACATAAAGAAATCAGCATTTGATTTTGGAGTCAGTGTAGATATTCATGAACTGTCACACAAAGGAACCACGATACATCACTGAATCGATTCACCCCGTCTCTAACAGAAACATCACCACGTCACACTGCAGCTTTAAACAGTCATACCCCAAAAAATACACCCTCAAATGTTACATACCGCCCCTTTAAAGGAGTACAGAAGCCCCAACATTACACATGCATTACACACGCATTCCATTCCATTCCATATTACATACCGCCCCTTTAAACACAGAGATCAGGATGTATGGCTTAGAGACACTGTGTGTACCTCGAACCACCGGGACACACTTCCCTCTGCTGAAAAAGCAAGCGTGTAATTCCTTCGTGAAGCAAATATCAGACGCCGTCGGGGTCCTGAGCAGGAAACACACACACACACACACACGCGCATATACATTTATATATACATACAGGTATGAAGCGTTTAATACACTCAAGTTTCATATTTAACTTTATCAGTAAGAATAAAAACACTGCGGACCCTCGGGAATACAAACGCCCAAGCGGGTGAAATTTCGACTTAGGAACCAAAACTTTGGCTGCATGTTGCTCCGAGTCAATCCGGGATCACGATGATGAAAAAGCGCCGACCCTGAAAAAACACAGTGACCCTGTCCCAACAGTGAGTAGTCCAATTCAGATGTCTCCACACAGAGACTCAATTTGTATGCCCGAGGTTCCGCTGTATTACAAGTAGGAATAATAATAGTAATAATAATAGCTGTTGTATGATGTCATTCCCAAGACCATCAGGTTTTTTTCTCACCATCTCATTCTCTTCCAGTTCCACAGCTGCCGAAACTTCAACACACCTGAAAGACCAAAAATGTGTTAGTTATTTAATTTATATATATATATATATATATATATATATATATATATATATATATATATATACACACACAGTACTGTGTCAAAAGTCTTTACACCCCTATTTCTTTACATTAAATTAGAAGATGTAGATTAAATTACAGAAAGAGGAATTTACTGCGAAATGTATAAAGACAGAATTTAAAAACTGGTTGTTACGTAACGACCTAAGCAGCGACCTCATTTCCCGTCTCGTCTGTTCCAACCACTCAGCCTTCAGCATCAGTATAACATTGATTTTATCCATCATAAACATGCCTGGTGTATTTAGTGTCTGTGTAAAAGTCGGATTCTAGTCTTCTGTGCATCAATAACCTCTACGGTTGTTATATTTTAACTATATTTTCCTCCTTCACTCTACCCGACGCCTCACACCGTCCTCACACCCTCCTCCACCCGACTGCTCTCATGGGTCCCGCCCGACTCTCCACTCACCCCAGATGTGCGGATCATCCATGCAGGACTGGTGATTGGACACGGTGATGAGGGGCGTGTCCCGAGGACGTTTATCCACCAGGTCCAGCAGGACGTCATGGTTGTGTACCGACAGAGAGTTCATATACTCTGAGGAGCAGAAGGTCATGTGATCAGAGATGGGATTTTAAAAAAAAAGAACAGCACAGAGTCAGAGTGGACGTGGAGAGGACGAAGTGGGACATACTGGTCCACAGGTAGCTGTAGGATCCCACCATGCCCATGACGAACGAGCTGGATATCCTCCGGCCCAGACCGGGGCACTGTGGGAACGGCCATGTGACCTGCAGGGGCATGAGGGGAGACGCGCAGCACGGCACCCGGACACACTGCACCAACTGGGAAGATGGAAAAACATGTGACAATCTTTTCACCAACACACGGGGAAGGAATGCATGTCGATTAATTTATGTCAAATTTAATCAAATTAATGTCAATTACTTTAAAACACTGTACTTTATTTTTATCAGTTCCCCTACTTCCCCGAAAAGGCTCAGCCTTTGCCAGGCCACAGTTGTAAATAAGAAACCTGTTCTTAATCTGTCTTGCCTGGTTAAATAAAAATAAATAAAAAATAAATAAAACTACACATTTATTTTTTATTATTATAGTAATGAGGAGCGTTGATGTCAGGAGCAGAAGCAGATGTCGTCAAAAATCTCACAGTTACAGCTTTACCTATGACCTATGAGCACCGACACTGGAGATTCCTTCCACTAATGACTAATAACACTCAAAAACTTGATTTATACCTTCAGGTTATTGGTCTTATTATAAAAATAAAAAAATTACTAAACCGTTTTTTTTAAATATTTGTTTCCAAAATGAATTGAATAAGGATAGCTGCTCGCTTTCCAATTTCTAATTGTGTGCTCAAATCAAAAAGAATATATAATAAAAGAATAAGCAATTACTTTACATTTCTGTATTTTGTGTTTTTATTATTTTTAGGAACCCAGATATTAAACAGTAAAATTGCAACTTTGAGCGTCTTTATTAAAACTATTTGTGTTGATGAGTTTATAATACAGTAATGTACAGATTTATATTCTGCTTTACACACACACACACACAAACAAAAACACATACATACATACACACACACACACACACACACAAAAACACACACATACACACATACATACATACAAACAACAAAACACACAAACACACACTTATGAATGAAAAAGGTCTGAAACCGGAAGTGGCTCCTACTATTCCACTAATAAACATTAGTGAAGAATTATTACACTAATCTCAGGAAGGACAACGAAATAGCGGCGTTTGTATCAAACTCTACTTATTAAACTCCAGAACTGTACAGCGCACTGCGAGCTTATATTACACCAAAAACTCTCACCTTCTCTCTCTCTCTCTCTCTCTCTCTCTCTCGTTGACTGGAGTGTCAGGCAAAGAGACACGAACCGGAAGTAATGTCCACGCAAGAGAATGGAATTATGGGAAATGAAGTTTTAAAAAATAGTAAGCCGAAAGTCGAAAATAGAGCAAAAGTTTTTTTTTTTCCCCCGATAAAGGAAAAAAAAAGTGAACATATTTAAGATGGCTAATACTCAAATTAATTCACGAGAATATCCTTACATCATCATTATTATTATTAGTAGTAGTAGTAGTAGTAGTAGTTGTAGTAATAGTATTAATACATTCATGTACAACCAACCAACGAACAAACACTAACATGAAACTAAATGAATAAACTAAATAAATACAGGGACAACTTTGTGTATTTTATAATTTTACCTTAATTACCAAATAACAAATAATTTACTGTATAATTAATATTTTATTGAAATAATTTATTTTAATGAATAATTAACACATTATTTACAAAATAATTCGGATTTTTCCATAATCACCCAGTATTTGTGGGGTGATATATGCAACCGAAACAATTATTAATATATTTAAAATAATATAACAATATCAAATTATCATTTAAAACAGGTTTTAGCATAGTTTAAATAAATAATCTAAGTACATTGAGGCGTCAGCACCCCGCGCAGGCGCAGTTGTTAGGCTGTGACGTTCTCCACGCTAGGCCTAAAGCCTCGGTCTAAATTAGAAATGGCAGCCGTGTGGCACATCGCGATGGAGGCGATGCTGATGCTGAAGCTACGGAGTTAGCCTATAGCATGCGGGCTAATCTATGTAATTATCTTTAAAATAAACAAACATTTTAATGTGAATTATATTATAATAATAATAATTATTATTATTATTATACTTGTCCTGCATTGCCCATTATTTTATAAATATTTTTCGTCTTATTAATGAAAGATACACTGTAAGAAAAGAAAAAGTGTAAAGTGTACAAGGTCAGAATAAGCGTGCCACTTAGAAACATGTTATGTGATTTAAATAAGATTGACATTTAGAGAGGGATTAATTTACAAAAGAAAATCTAATGGGTTAAACAGAGCTGCTCAGTTTACTTTAAACAAGTTTCAGTGTAATATGTACATTTATAACTGGAACTCCAGAATTCTCTGTTTTACACACACACACACACACACAAAGCAAAGACGATCAGATAAAATAAACAGCTGAGACAATCTGAAAGAATGTGTATTATTTGAAGAAATTGATTAGACAGGAAAAAATATTAATATTAAATTAAAGAAATAAAAATGTAAAGAAAAATAATAAATAGAAGTAAAAATAGAATTAAACATAGCAGACAGTAAGTTCCATATTGCACTTGAAGTTTAGTGTAAATGAAAAGAAAGAATATTGCACCAATGTACTGGTAATCAGAACTTTATCTTGAGTTGTGGGGACAGTAGTGTCATAAAGTATTATTGAACAGTAACTGACGGTCCCTATCCCGTAGTGAAACCGTTACAGAGATGCATTATATAATGTTATGGCCATTGGGAGACAAGATCTCCTGTGGCGCTCTGTAGAACACCTGGTCATGATCAGTCATGAAATAGCATCACTAATAGGCGCAGAGGGGATGATGGCAGAAGGAATTTCTTTATTAAACTAACCATAAATAATAATAAAGAAACAAAACACAGAAACTTAAAGAACTCCTTAACTAAACACAGGCTCTTTAGCGATACACAGGCTAAGAGCTTAACAAAAGAAACATGGAGCTGACCCAAACCAAGACAAGACAAACTAAAGACGAGACAAGACAGACCAGAGACAGGAGAGACTAATGATTGATCAGGTTAGTATCTAATCTGGTTATTGTCGAAATGGATGATGACCTAAACGGGTTAGTAACTAAATGGGTTAGTATCTGAACCTACAAGGGGACTAACATACAAGAGGTTAAGCAGACCTGAGGGTAATCCCTACTAGCGGCTAAACCTACTAGCGGCTAAACATACAAGGAGTTAAACAAACGAGAGGCTCACCGACATTGGAAACACACAGAACAGTACTCACACATACATAAGAGACAAACTAACTGTTAAATTTAACTGCACACAAACAGCTCCACAACACAAAAGCCAAAATGAAGATAAACATAAAACTAGAGCCAACTTAAAACAAATGCAAACTAATACAAAACCAAAACAAAAGAACTGCCCACATGACATTATTAATGCTCGACCCAGTTTCCCAGAACAAACAGCTATTTATAAGAGGTCTAATGAGCTACCTCGGTTCAGGTGAGCACTCTCATCACCTGACCAAGGTGCATTCTGGGAAACTGAGTCTACCAACAAAAAACTACACAAACACATAAACACAATTATCGGGCGCACAGCACCCTCAAGGGGTGATCCCTCACACTCTGGTTGGAGAGAACTCTGTATAGCAGGTGAGAAGGATTGTTCAAGATTGTGTATTCTGTATTTTGAACAGAATCCTCCTCCTTGCCACTGCATCAACAGATTCCAGATCCAAGCCCAGGACAGATCCGGCCCTTTTAATGACGTTGTCCAGTCTGTTTCTATCTGTCGCTTTCATGTTACAGCCCCAACAGACCACAGCCAAGAAAACGACACTCGCCACAACAGATTCGTAAAACATCCGAAGAATGGTATTACAGATGTTGAAAGACCTGAGCCTTCTCAGAAAGTACAACCTGTTCTGTCCTTTCTTGTAGAGTGCCATTGTGTTAACTGACCAGTCCAGTTTGTTATTGAGATGCACTCCCAGGTATTTATACTCAGAGACCATGTCCACTGTCTCCCCTGGATAGATATAGGAGTCACAGGGGTTCCACCTTTCCTAAAGTCGACCACCAGCTCCTTCGTTTTGTTGATGTTGAGTTGTAGGTGGTTACGCTCACACCAGAAAACAAAGTCGTCCACCACAGACTGGTACTCGGAGATGTCACCGTTCTTAATACATCCCACCACCAAAGAGTCGTCAGAGAACTTCTGTAGATGGCATGATTCAGAATTATATTTAAAGTCAGATGTATAGAGGGTGAAAAGAAATGGAGACAGAACCGTCCCCTGAGGAGCACCAGTGCTGCAGATCACTGTGTCGGACACACAGTTTTGTAATCGGACGGCAAGTAGTCCATGATCCAGGAGACCAAGGAAGTGTCAGTTTCCTTGTAGGACCCCACATAGGTGAGGAGCACAGGATTTCAGGACTCTTGGGTTGATTTTGTCCGGACCTGCAGCTTTTGTAGGGCAGTAGCTGCTCAGACCGCGTTTTACCTGGTCATCTGAGATGTTGATTTTTTTTTTTTTTTTTAGTTATTACTCTTTTCCTTTCCTCCTGGAAAACGACTGTAAGCAACTGTAACCAAGTATAAGCAATTTCCATCTGGGATTAATAAAGTTCTTTAATCTGAATCTTGGAATAAGAAGCAAATGAAAGCAGTGTGTGTCAGATCAAGTGTGTGTAAAAGACTGCTTTAATTTACACATTTATGAATTTACTGTTAAGTCCACATTCATGTGTTCACACACTGATACAAGTCAAACAAAACATGATTTTTAAACATTTGATGTTCCTTATCATTGCCTGTGTGAGACAGCTGTCACTAGGGGGCAGTATCACTCTGTTATAAAGAATTTAGAACAGTGGTTCTCACCCTTTATTCCTGGAGGTTCTCTGCCCTGCATGTATGAGAGTTCTGTCTGCTCTACTGTTAATCTCCCTGTGAATTAGTTGCTCAGTTACAGTAAGTCAGATGTGCTGGAAGCTGAGACAGCAGGGCGTGGGGTCCTCCTGGAAGCTGCTTTCCCAGAGCACCACACCTACTGTACACCACTGCTGTTTACATGTTTATTCATGAATGACATGACATCATATTTATTCATTTACAGTTACAATAATGTTGTGGAAAGTCACTGAAACCAGCTATAAACACTTGTTCTCTCACCAGTCTCTTTTTATTCTCTCTTCAAATTAATAAAAGAAAAATCTTTCAGCTTGTCATGTGACTGAGAAACCGCAGAACAGCATCAACTCCTCTGTTACAGCCTCCAGCTTTACCTCTGACTGTTATACAGCGCTGACACTGGAGACTCCTTCCCTACATTTCTCTTACTCAAAACTTCACCAGAGCAACATTTCTTATTCCTTTCTTTCTTTTTTTGGGTAAAGAAGCAAAATGAGTCTTTATTTTAAGCCTAACTGTTGGTCTTTGGTTCACAGGATCTTTAAAGTGAATAGCTACAGTTAGTTAAACGTTTCTCAGACGGACAACTGAAGACACATTAAGGGTTAGACTTTTATAAGAAAATAATAGCTTTTTGTTTATTTATTTACTTACTAATTTACTTTTTTTTGCTTATGAATTACTTTAACTGGAGTTATTTTTTAATAAAGTCAACATTTAAAAGAGTGAAAATATGCACTTTATTTTTGAAAGTCTTATTTATACTATAACGTAATAATTATTATATATATATATATATATATATATAAATTTTTATTTATTTATTTATTTATTTTGCCCATACTCATGAAATTTTCATCCGATTCTTTTTTGTTTCTTAAAAAATAAGTATTCTGTAAGTATTATTTTACATTTGTAGATGTAGAGTTTAGTTTCCCTCATGGCTTGGGTAAATATTTGTTTTACTTTTACACATTTCTTAGTAAGTTTTTTTTATGTATCTTTGAGACTGTGTGTTTAACCTCTGTGATGTTTGGGTTTTTGCTTCTTTTGTTAGCTTTTTTTCCTGTCATTTTTTTTTTCAGGATTTGAATAACTGCTTTTGAATAAAGTGTGAAGTGTAGTATCGGCGGTTCAGGAGCTTTTCTCCCACAGAAGCAGCTCTGATTCCTGAGCAAATTAATCACTGGCCCTCGAACTCTCAGCCTGGGAACTCGGATAAAAGCATCCGTCCTTAAACGAGAGCAGATCAGAAAGTTAAAACACACCGCTCCTGACTTTAACACCCGCTCAGTTCGCTTCAGGTCACTCAGTTCCACTGTGAATTGTGAATTTCATGAGTGATGTGAATCCTCCCGTGTGTGAGCCTTCACCTGAAGCAGCGCTGTTTAAACACCAGCGACGTAACGGAGAATGAGATTAATGGAGCTCTGCGTCGCTCTCGAGGGGTGTTTACTGTAAAAACACAAACCTTCAAAGCCTTTAGATTTCCAACTGCGTCAAATAAAGTCTTTCATCTGAGAGACGACGCAACTGTGTAAGTGTGTGTGAGGTTCTGAATGACTTCTGACTTGTGAAGGACATTAATAAGATTTACAGTGTTTTCATGTTTGTGTAAGGGGGGCAGTAACGGGCAGGGGTTATTTTATGATTATTACAGTGTTTAAAAAAATACAGAGGGGTAATAATCCATAATCTATACATAAAGAAGGGTAATAATCCATAATGGATATACACAAAGGAGTAATAATTAATAATCTATACACACAAAGGGTTAATGATCCATAATAAAGGGGTAATAATCAATAATCACTGGAATGCTTGAAATGATTGAAATTATTTTTATCAACAGTGTTAATCATGTTAAAATTATGAGTAAAGTTAATACCCCATCATGGGTCTAATGGTTCAGTTCTGGTGTAAAGCCAGATCCTGCTGGGGCCAGACCCAGGGACACACACAAGCACACGTGTAGCGTACAGTATGTGTGTGTGTGTGTGTGTGTGTGTGTGTGTGTGTGTGTGTGTGTGTGTGTGTGTGTGCGCTTACATTACTAGTCATGAGTTAAAAAAGTCCATTAGCTAGCTAGATGTAACAGAGCCTGGAACAGAGTCACGGTGGAGAAGTTTAATTCACTTTGGTGTTTCTGTAAAGCTTTAACTAAAGCCCTGAACATTAATCCTGCACCAAAACACGCCAGAATAAGATGATCACCTGCCAACAGGTGCAGGTATATGGGTTTGTTTTTTTAATGTCCTGAGTACAAATGTCACGTCCAGGCCTGTGGTTTTATCTGTAACTATTAACTCTGGCCTGATAGAATCTGATCTCAGAGCAACACTCCAGCTTTAGCTCCAGGTAAAAGGGACGCTGCTGTAACTGTACAAACACTCCAACTAGGCCATGCTGAGTAAATATTTGCTGCATAAATATTCACATTAAATTCATGTTTCGCAACTCAGAGTCGGAGTCAGAGTGAGCTTTTCCCTCGGGTCACTACCGAAGTACAGGGAGACACTCAGGGGACAAGATCCTGCTCATGTTTATAATCTCACTTCAACATTTCGTTTTTGATCAGGATAAGACAGACAAGGTCTTTAGACAGAGTCCATATTATTTCACTTTAGTATTAAGTGTGAAGACAAACAGTGGACGGGAGAACTGCAAATATGAACTCTTCGTGATCCTCATATACAGCAAGAAAACAGTGTGTGAAACATCAACTAGAGGAAACTTCACTCTTATTAATAATGCAAAGACACCACTGCTGCTGATTACACACACGATACTGATGATTTACTGATGAGATATTAATACGTTACTAATGAGATAGTGATTAGATACGCTGCCTGTACAAAAAAAAGAGTTCCATTCCATCATCTTTAGCTGTGATTACACACACACACACACACACACACACACACACACACACACACACACACACTGTGGTGTCCAGTTCATGTGTGTAAACGATGTCTCGTGCTCCCAGAGTCGCTCTCTCACAGTCCTGGAATACACCCTGTGCCATCAGGGAAGAAGAAACCCTCCACAGATGTGATCCTCTGGTGATTCAGTACATTCAGGTCGTCAGCTGACTTCATTTTATTGC
>JAQQZT010000014.1:23742331-23754757 GCA_030068275.1 Clarias platycephalus | reverse complement strand
TTAGAAAAGATAAAGTGAATATTTTGACTGGGATTAGTTCATATTCTCACTTTGTCTGAAATAACAGCGCTGAAGTGAAGTGTAAATGTTACATGTTTTTATTGCTTTTATTCTCTTTATGATTGTTAACATGTCAATTACAAATAATTCGAATAACAGTTGATTCCCAGATTAATAATCCGTCTGTTATTTATTATGTGTCCCCACATCACCCCTCCTCCGTCCTCTAATTTTGCTCTCATTTTACCGTCATTTTAAAATTCCATTCTAATCTACTAATGTTGTTAAATTCTCCTGTTCTGATTTTGCTTCTATTCTGTTTATATAATAGGCAGAAGGCCAGCATGTCTGAAGAGCCGGGACCAAGCAAACAAACACACTCTCAGTCTCAGTCTCACTCTCAGTCTCAGACTCAGTCTCAGCCCAGCTCCAGCTCGTCCTCTGGTCCAGCTTCATCCAGCCAGTCATCCTCCTCTGGTTCGGGTACGGTGAGCTCGGTGGACACCGTCCCCATCACTGAACTCTCGGCCATACCTGAGGAGCCTGAGGAACCTGAACCCAAATACTGGGGCAGAATAGTGCCCTTAATCAGGGGCTTTAATGTGCTCAGTAAGTGTCACAGCACACACTATATATAAGTAAAAGTATTGAAACAGCAAGGCTTTGGTTTTACTATATACTAAAGATAAGAGCTTTATGCATTAAACAGCTTGCAGGCTGCTGGCAGACCGAACGCTCTTCATCACTAACACTAATCAATGTCTCTTGGCTGAACAGACTTTTTATCATATTTTTTATTATACTTGGCAGCGTATTAAATTTATTCTAACAGCGTGTCCTCCTGTATAGACTGTGTGGAGAATCAGTACTTCTTCGGACGGGACAGTCGCAACGATTATTGTTTTAATGACCCGATTGTTATGAAATCACTGCGCTACAGAACCTACAGCAAGAGACACTTCAAGATCTTTAGGGTGAGTAACGAGGGGGTGTGGCTTCTGTATTTCTCTTAGAGACGCACCCATACCACTTTGTCTCAGACCCGTGAGCGAGTACTTCTACACTTTGGGTACCGAGTAATCAAACCAGAACCTGCTGTGAACAGAACACGCCTGCTGTTTCTTTACTAGTGCATGAACCCTGAAACTGCTCTGCTTGTAGAGCGCCTCCCTGTGGACTAAACTCCTTATCCGATGTGCTTTTTCACTTCTGGTTTAGGAGTGAGGAAAATAATATTTTATTACATGCAGCTGTTCTTAAGGGACAAGCAGTGTATCGTTGCACATCTGATCGTTAGAATTAACAGAAAAACGTTTAATTGGGCAGGAAATCGCCTCCTCTTTATTTATGGGCTCTTTGTGGTCCTGCAGCACCATGGCAACTGTTTATAATCAACAACAGTGTTGCAAAATTAATGCAATAGAAACTATGCAAAAAAAACAAAAAAAAACCACAGTTAAAGATAATTATTTTATTAAACTTCATACTTTATACTAATCTATAAAGAAGGACTTGTACTTGGGTCTGCTGTCAGGGTTTAAAGGGCAACAAGGATAAGTATTTTATTTATATATATTTATATTATATATTCCATAAGTAATGAAATTTAGTAAACAGTTTAAATCAGAAGGAAGATCTAGTGATGTTTTACAATTTAACAGGTATATAGTTGGAGACACAGTGACTTTTTTCTAGTCAGTATTTTCTGAGATCGTGTACCTGATACCAAGAAAGTTAAATCTTCTTACAGTCTAACATCACATCAATGTTCCTGCATTACATTTAAAACTAACTGAGATACAATAGGGTGGGTTTTATGGAGGCGCACAGGGCTGAGATGTGTTTATGAATTTAAAGTTGATTTATGAAAAAACTTCTCACATGCACAGAGCCGTTCTTCATCACTGAATGATTGACTCGCATCCTTTTTCCAAACCTTCCTCAGAGGATTTAAGAGTGAAAACATTTCTGATGACAATAAATATTTTACCAGCTTTGGTATGAGTGACATCACATAAGTTTAAACTTGTACAGGTGCATGTATAAGTGCAAGTCCACTTTTCACACGCACACACACACACACATTGGATGGACACACAGCTAATTCAGCACATTAATCTTCACCGTACTTTACTTCCTGATGTTAAACTCGGAGAGAACTCACCCTGACCTGACTGCTGTTCCTGCACTTCAGTCTCATGAAGAGTTTTCAGTCCCCTTCGGTCTTTCTTCACATTGTGGACACTGTCCCCGCTTTGACACGAGGGGAACGAGGGGCTGTTTGTGTCCTGAACGGCTGCTCTGCCATTAAGGGGTACTGATGCAATAGTATCGGAACAGTTGTACGAGAAGGAGAGACCAGACTTGTGTGTCACTTTGTCTAGTGAAGGGGATGAGTTCAAATTTTATACTAACAGCGTAGAATATCTCTTTCATATCCTTCATATGGAAATACACTGTGTGTGTGTGTGTGTGTGTGTGTGTGTGTGTGTGTGTGTGTGTGTGTGTGTGTGCGCAGGATGAGTGTGTGGTATATCTGGAGGATCTGAGTGGAAACGGTACGTGGGTCGATGACACGGAGGTTGGAAAAGGGAAACGATGTCCATTAAGCAACAACTCTGTGGTGTCACTCGCAGACCCCAAACACAAAGGTAATAAAACACACACACACACACACACACACACACACGAAATGGTGCATAAATGTTTTGAGATTGTCAGAGTACTGTACGTTATTGTGTACCACAACACGCTGGAGTTAAATAATGAAATAAACTGTCGGAGTTGCAGTAAATTATGACTTTAATAGATCAAAAGTAATCGGACACTTGGCTTCTGAGCTGGTAATTTCTCATTGTTTTACTTAGGAGTAAGCAGATAGGCGGCACGGTGGTGTAGTGGTTAGCACTGTCGCCTTGCACCTCCACGTTTCGGGTTCGATTCCCGGCCAGGCTCGATTCCCGTCTCTGTGTGCATGGAGTTTGTATGTTCTCCCCGTGCTTGGTGGGTTTCCTCCGGGTACTCCGGTTTCCTCCCACAGACCAAAGACATGCAGATTAGGCTAATTGGCGTTCCCAAAATTGACCATAGTGTGTGAATGAGTGTATGTGTGTGTGTGTGTGTGTGCTCTGCGATGGATTGGCACTCTGTCCAGGGCGTACCCTGCCTCGTGCCCCGAGTCTCCTGGGATAGGCTCCAGGTCCCCGCGACCCTGAATACAGGACAAAGCGGTATAGAAAATGAATGAATGAATGAGTAAGCAGATAAAAGATGAAGTCCAGCGTACTGACGCTGTTTACTCTCAGACCGTTAGCTAAACGTTAGGCGTGTGCAGAACAACTGTTTGGTAAATTCCTAAAATGTAAGAATGTCAACAATCAACAGAAGCCTTTATCAGAGTAAATACAGAGAGTTTAGGACGATTCATTAACTATGTTTAGATAGTTTATGTTTAGATACGTGTAGTGTAGATCATTTTAATTCTATTTTATTATGTCTTTAGTTTTCCAAGGTTTCTGATATTTGACCATTTCTGAATCTCCCAGTCCCTGTCCTCACTGCCAACACCCTGTCTCACTTCGTCCAAACATTAATACATGTATGTGTGTGTGTGTGTGTGTGTGTGTGTGTGTTGTCGTCCCCAGTGTTTATGTTTGTTGACATGACCGAGGACGATCAGCCAAACTTCCCTAAAGAATTCAGAGAAAAGTACCACGTCACACGCAAGATTGGCTCGTAAGTTCACTCGCACCTCATGATGTTTTCACATTCCGACTTAAAAGCTCAACTCTGGAAATCAGACCATCTGTGTGAATGCAGTAATTACACTCACTCTGCTCGCACCAGGTAGCATTAGCCCTCTATGCTAAACATTCCTGAAGCTTAACGTTCTAAAGTGTGACTGTGTTTCACAACAAATGATCTGGTGGGTCTGGAGTGTGTGTCTCCGGTGGAGGAGGTTTTGTGTACATCGTAACATGAGCTGGCAGGTGACTCTACTGCACTGCAGTGTTTCTTTACACGTCAATACATCTCGCACTGCTGTGATATCGTTACTGCTTTTAAAAAACAAATCCAGGTGTTTGCATCTGGAGTTTATTTCTCATCTACTTTCTTTCCGTATTGCACAGATGGTGTTCTGGAGCTAAACATCTCCATATGTCTATACACAGATCAGCCGTAACATTAACACTGATTATCATTTAAACACCAGAAACCTGCTGACAGGATCACACACACCCGAGGTTCACTCGTACCCGCGGGGCCATCCGTTCCGTTCCCAATGCAGCACGAAAAAGCCAATGCTGGCCGTGATAGAAAGGCACCAGAACACCCAGTGCACTACAGCCTGCTGAGAGTGAGACTTAGCAAAGACTTCATGGTTGTTGGTCCGACCTCCAAGTTCCTCAGAACACAATTCTGGAGTGTCGAGGCTTTACAACCTACAGCACTTTAAGGATCTGCTGCTAAGGTCCTAGTGCCCGACACTACAGCTGCGCACTATAGCCGTGCACGCACTACAACCACACACACACACACTATAGCCACACACACTCTACACTCTCACATACTCTGCAGTCACACACTTGTGCAGTCACACCCCGAGGGGACAGAGCACCCACTCTGATTATACAAGGGGAAACCATTTTTTAAACACACCACCAAGCGTTTGCTCTAAGAGAACCGCACACGCCCACAAGCGTCAGAGCGACGGGATCATGTGACTGCAGCCTAAAGCATTAACAGGTCATCAGTACGGTGTTAAAGATCGCCCAGACTGATTCAAATGTGTCTCTTTGTGTGTGTGTGTGTGTGTGTGTGTGTGTGTGTGTTTACAGTGGTGTGTGTGGAGATGTTAAATTAGCCATTGAAAGGGAAACGTCAAAAAAAGTGGCTCTGAAGACCATCAATAAGAACGATTTCCCCTCCATCGGTGTAAGCAGCGAGAGCCGGCCGTAAACCATCAGCTCAATAATGTACAGATATTTATAAATCATTTTTATTGTTGACTTAATCTGATTGGTTGAGATGTTTTCTGTCATTTCCTCTGCAGACAGTAACGCGTAACGCTGAGCGCGAGATCGAAATTTTAAAGAAAATCGATCATGTGAGTATCTTTCCGTCTGTGATTCTGTGATCAGCGATGTGCAGTAATAAACACTCGTTAACACTAAACATTAAATTTATTTCTTTTACAGCCGTGTTTAATTAAAACTGAAGATTTTTACCAGACTCAGGACTCCTACTACATCGTCCTGGAGTAGTGAGTATTTATTCTAAGCCCTGCCTCCTTTGGTTGGCCTATGGAGTCACTAATTACCAACTGTTGCTATGGAAATATAATTCAGTATTAATTAATTCACAATCATTTATCAGTGTGTTAGTAAAGTTGTGATTAAATTAGATCTTGGAAATGTGCACTGTGATGATTAGTGAGATTGTCTTGTATGAGAATAAACAACCAGTTTTTAAATCGTATCTTTAGGCACTTTACAGCCGTTCGTTCTCATTACATTTGATCTACACAATTTAATTTCATATAATATGGAGAAATGGGGGTGTAAAGACTTTTGCACAGTACTGTATTCAGTGAAACCTTGGATTGTGAGTAACGCGGTTTGCGATGTTCCGCAAGACGAGCAAAGATTTTTTTTTGGTTTTTAATTTGACTTGGAAAATGAACAAGTCTTGGTTTACGAGCACCGAGTATCATGTATCACGCATGCGCTTCTTGTTTTGACGCCGAGCGTCACGTGATCACAACTGAGCCGACGGTTTTTCTCTCTCTTGCGCTGCGGAATTGTGGGTAATCGTCTCCCCTGCTGGGTCTTAGTGCTCGCCTCTTACTGGTATAATCAACATCCGTGCACGCGTGTACTGTTTACTATAACACTGTGATCACGTGTGTGTGTGTGTGTAAAACATCTTTTATTTTGTGTCTGTAAGCGCGTGTGTAGTGTTAAGCAAAAGCAAGTCTCATTAAAGATCCATTTTCTCTCTCTGTTTATCAGCTTGCAGTGTGTGTGTGTGTGGGCGTGTGTGCGTGTCATTGGACACGCTAGCGTACCCCTTCCCCCCTCCTCTCACCTTCACACACACACACACTCTTAACGGAAACATTGCTCTGTTGCGATTCTTTTTTAAGGTAAAGTGCAGGTTAATTTGTTTTATTTTTACATTATATTTTGTATTAATTGTTTTTTTGTATAAATTTTTTTGGACTGTGGAACGAATCGTCTGAGTTTTCATTATTTCTTATGGGGCAAATTCGCTTTGATTTACGAGTGTTTTGATACACAAACGCTTCTGGAACGAGTTCACAATCCAAGGTTCCACTGTAAATGCCTACAAAAACATTTACAAAAAATTTTGCCATAAGAAGAGTAAACGTTTAATGTTCGTACAGATTCATAAATTTTTTTTAATAAGGATCACTTTTAGTGAGAAATTTAATTGTGTGTGTGTGTGTGTGTGTGTGTGTGTGTGTGTGTGTGTGTGTGTGTGTCAGTGTTGAGGGTGGTGAACTCTTCAGCAGGATTAAAGCTCAGAAGCGGTTAAAGGAGAGAATTGCGAAGCTGTACTTCTTTCAGATGCTGAAGGCTGTGCAGGTGAGACGGCGGCTGTGTCCCGAACGCACACTGTGGGGAAAGACAGGGGAAGATGGACAGACAGACAGAAGTGCAGCATAAAAGAGACAGATTTAAGTTTGAGTTGTTTTTAATCAGCGAGTCCTCGTCCACTCCTCTAAACCCTGCAGGGAACTCACACCTGATTCTAATGAACTGTTTTGAGGTCATTTACTCAAGGCTTCACTTTTTCCACTCGCTCTATGCGGTTTTTATGGATATTCTCAATAAAGACATAAAAGATCTGATTTTTTTGTTATTATTATTTTAGAAACATTACATTTGTCCACAGTTGACTGAGATGAAGATCAGATACATTTTATGACAAATTAATGCAGAAAACCATAAAATTCCAGAAGGTTCACCTTCTCTTACTACTGTAAAAAAGTAGAACATGGTGTGTGTGTGTGTGTGATCTCTCACGTCCCTGTCTCCCTACACACGTGTGTTTGTATCAATAAACTGTATGTAAAGTATTTTTCCCTTTATGAATGTGCGTGTGTGTGATCAGTATCTCCATGAGAATGGCATCATCCACCGTGACCTGAAACCAGAGAACGTGCTTCTCGCCTCCCACGATGACGAGTGTCTCATCAAGGTCTGCTCAACCCCAAACCTCTGCACCCAGTCAGTGATGTAATCATGTAATTTACAGCCAAAAGTATGTGCACCCCTGACCGTCACATCCAGTGTGCTGATGCGTTGAACGTCCAATTCCAGATCGGAGTGTGTGTGTGTGTGGCTGTCAGGGGGGCATATACTTTTGACCATATAATGTATGGCATAAGTAATGATGGCAAATTTGTGATCATTCAATCATCACACACTAATACCCGTCAGTGTGTGTGTGTGTGTGTGTGTGACAGATTACAGACTTTAACCAGTCTAAGATTCTGGAGGAGTCGAGTCTGATGAAGACTCTCTGTGGAACTCCGACATTTTTAGCTCCTGAAGTCTTCACTGCTGACGCTACAGGAGGATACACACACGCCGTGGACTGCTGGAGCCTCGGAGTACTGCTGTTCATCTGGTACACACACACACACACACACACACACACACTAAGCCTGTGCTGGTCATGTGACCTGTCTCTCTCTCTCTCTCTCTCTCTCTCTCTCTCTCAGTCTGGGAGGTTACCCCCCGTTTAACACCGAGTCGAGCTCCATGTCAGTGCGTGATCAGATCATCAGTGGACACTACTGCTTCATCCGCTCACAGTGGGAGTCTGTCTCCACCCAAGGTATGAACACCGTCACAAACTGTAAGAGAATTATTTTATATAAAGTTATATTAGAGTTAATTCTTCTCTCTTCCTCATAGATCTGATATTAATGTGTTATTCTTCCTTCCTGTCTCCTCTTTCATCTGTCCTTAAAGGTGCTGACGCTCCCACGCTCACCTTCTCATTCCCTCTTTATGTCTCTCCGTCTCTCCCCCAACTCGAGTCAACACCTCCTGATTGGTCTCTGGACGGACGTCTGTCCAACATGTTTATGTTCTCTGTAGTAACAGATGTCGATGACGGGCGTTTGGACAAACATATAAAAACTCCATCGTTTGCTGTTAATAAATAGAGACCTTTCTGATAGACAACGTGTCTCTGTGTGTGTGAGTGTGTGTGTCTGTCTGTCTGTGTGTGACTGAGTCTCTCCTGGCGCCAGAAAAGCTAATTGAAGCACACACACGGTTGCCACACTTTAAACCATGCGTCCTCTCTGTACACGTGTGTGACGTGTCTCTCACCGTGAGGATGAAGGTCACTGATTGGTACAGACACGACTACAGCTCGCTGTAGAGACGGAGTGCTGGAATTAGACGCAAGAGTCACAATAAAGTAGGAAATAAAACTAAAAGCTGCCAGATGTGTTGCCAGATTGAGTGGTTTATCCCCGGAGGTTGGGCTGCTTTTATCATCTTGGTGTTAAAAGTGTGGACTATAGAAATTCCAGCACTTTAAGTTCTGTAACGGCGGGATTTTGGTAGGACAATCCTGGGTTACATTACAGGTAACTCGATGTGCTGTAGATTCGTGTGTTCGGGTCTTGATGAAGCCCTAAGGGATCTATAAATAAAAGACAGGTTTTGTCTGTATGTTGGTCAGAATTCGCTCTTTCAAAGATATCTTTACGTTTTATACACTGGAGGACCAGAAACCGGTCTCACAAAAGTTTCCGTCTGTCCAGCCGAGTTTTCCTTGAGGTGGGCGTGGCCATACGCATCACTCAGCAGAGCCAGTCAAAGCGATAGTTGACCGTGTACACACAGAGTGTGCGGAAGACGGAAACGACGACATGTGCAAGTGGTGTTGGTGAATGAGTGTGTGTATCAGTTGATGAATCAGTTGATGTTCACGTGAGCGACTGCAGTGAGCTCAGAGTCGCCGCGGCCGGGATCGTTTCTTTAACACGTTTGCAGCGTTCCAATGTTTCACTGCGACTGAGAGTCTCATCACTGCACTCTGCTTAAAGTCTTCTGTAAATGTCAATCAGTCCCGGTTTGACTTGAACGCCCCTCATATGTTTTAATCATAGTTCACTCTGTGACGTTTGATTGGAGTCTGATTTTGTGTTTCTGTTGCAGCTAAAGATCTGGTGAAGAAACTGCTGGTTGTGGATCCGAATAAACGTCTGAGTATTACAGAGGCACTGCAGCACCCGTGGCTTAATGTAAGACAGACAGAGAGAGAGAGACACCTGTCTGTCTGAGTCTCAGTCTGTCTAAGTTCTCAGAAGTCTATCTGTCTGTCTGATTAGGATGAGGAGATGAAGCGGATGGCGTCGAGTCTGATGTACCCAGCACAGTCCAGTCATTCCAGAACCCAACCAGTTCTACCACAACCAGGACCATCACGACCCGTAGAACCAAAGAGAGTGAGACAGGCACACACACACACGGACCTGGTGGCCCATGTCGATGCACTCAAAATTGTGTAATGTTTTTTTTTATGCAGATTAAATATTAAATTGCTTTATCATCAGTAATTGTTGCTCAGTAGTGAAGGTTCTGATTAAATGGTTGTTCTGTTCCGGATTAATGTGGGTCGGTCCATTAGTTCCGGCTGCAGTGTGTCTAATCTGTGATGTTAATACGGCGGGAATTATTTTACTCCCTCTAATCTCTTACAAACTTCAAAACCAGCTGTCTGTGACAGATCTAATCACTGTACTGTCATCACCCGTGTGTGTGTGTGTGTGTGTGTGTGTGTGTGTGTGTGTGTGTGTGTTGTAGAGATCAAAGCGTAAAGCTGAGGAGGAAGGAGAAACATCAGCTTCGAAAAGGCGACCATGACCCTCAACACTTCCATCCAGACTGTGTGTGTCTGTACAAGCTGAATGTGTGTGTACTTTTTCAATAAACAGTTTTTAACCATGCCAATTGTGTGTGTGTCTGAAAGTGCACCAGTCTGTTCCTGTGTGTGTGTGTCAGTAGTCTATTTAATTTTCCACACTGTGTGAGAATCCCGAAGGCTCCATGTCGTCCCTCAGCACCAGATGTTGAGATGTTTCTGCTGCTGGAGCTCTGTGGTCGTTCCTGATGAGACGTCACTGAACTCCTGCAGCGGAGTGACGTCTCGCTCTTCCTCTCCTGAGACACTCCACACCACAGACTTCGGTTTTTCTCACTGAGGTTTGATGTTTAAGTGTGTGTGTGTGTCACGTGTATGGTCACATTCCAGTCGGGAAAAAATTAAACAATCAACAGGACAAAATTAAATAACGAGACTTTTTAATCTAAAAATACTTTATTAATTATTAATATTAATGAGTCTATAATGAATATTAATGAGCAATGTTAACAAAATTACAATTATTTCATCATAAATCTGAAATTAAAGTTTTTAAACACTGATGTATCCCGTGTCTTTAATTTTATTTTAAACCAGGCGTGTGTGTGTGTTAGAGTTTGCTTGTGTGTTTATCTCTTAGTCTGTACAGTATTTTATGGGCGGAGTCAAACGAGTCACCGAGCACAGACTGAACTCTCCTCTTCCACTCCTGCAGCCTCGGGCGCTTCATCAGCACGTCTCTGCCTCCACCTAAAGGCTACACACACTACAGTGAGGGAACTCAGCCAACACCACTGTAGTGCACTGATCATTCTGAACGAGTACACAAAGTAAGAGAGTGTGTGTGTGTGTGTGTGAGAGAGATATAAACTCTGACCTGCATGAGCTCACAGATGGCGAGCAGGTCGGCCAGTGTGATGTCATCACCACACAGGAAGTCCTGGTCTTTCAGGAACATGGTCTCCAGTTTGTCCAGCGTCTCGTCCAGGTCCCTCAGAGCGCGCTGCAGTCTCGCACTGTCCACTGGCTGTCCTGTCATCCGGGGTATTAACACCTACACACACACACACACACACACATTACAGCTGAAGTCTTTCATCTCACTGGATGGCGATGAGCTCTGATTGGTCAGTCAGGCTGTTGATCACATTACTGTGTACAGTGCGGCGATGCCCTTTTTAGCCCCGCCCACCTCTGTGATGAACACCTTGGCGGCGTGCAGGCGCGTGTTCATGTGATGCCAGGCCGTGTACTCGTCCACCCTCGCGCGCTTCTGTGGTTGCCGTGGATACCAGTGGTCCGGGACGCTGTGGGCGGAGCTCAGGTGTTTCAGTATGGCGTCACTGTGACAGACAGGAGCAGGGGCGTGGCCTTAATCACACCGACACACACTGACTAAACCATGACGGTTACTCAGCACACCTCAGACTTCAGACCACTGGGTGGGAGGTGTGTGTGTGTGTGTGTGTGTGTGTGTGTCACCTCTCAGTGAGGATGAAGCCGTCCTCCCTCATGACTGGAACTTTCTGCATCGGATTCAGTTTAGTGAACTCTGGAGTCCTGTTCTCTCCTACACACACACACACACACACACACACACACACAGGTGTTACTCCTCAAAACCAAGAGTGTAGAAGAGGTGTGTGTGTGTGTGTGTGTGATCTCTCTGACTGTATAAGCTGCAGTAGGTTAAAGTTCAGCTCATTTCTCTCTCTCTCACACACACACACACACACACACACCTCTGTGCTGTAGTTTCCAGTTCTGACGTTCAGGGCGGATTTATAAAGTAGTGTGTGTGTGTGTGTGTGTGTGTGGTCAGTAAATGACTGTATTAAAGTGCAGTGTGTGTGTGTGTGTGTGGTCAGTAAATGACTGTATTAAAGTGCAGTGTGTGTGTGTGTGTGTGTGTGTGTGTGTGTGTACCTCTCCGCAGCGCCACAGTGTGAACAGTGTGAGGAATGTTGTTGGCGGTGAGGAAGATGACCAGAGCCCGACACGGCTGTGACAGGAGATCCACAAACACCTCCAGCATGATCTCACACACACACACAGAGAGAGAGAGAGGCAGATACACACTCGCTTTCTGGTTACTGTTCACGCGCACTGCGACGTAATGACGTCATCAGGCCCCGCGCGCTCTGAACCAATGAGACTCTTTAATTCAGGACACGTGTTAGTGCGTCACGGCCGGGTACAGAGTCTGTAGAAACAGTTGACATGTGACTTCACTCGCCTCGAGTAAATGTTCTTTTTGTGTTACGTTAAATGAATCTGATTCATTTGTTTGTTGAGTGAGAGAAAACCAAAAAAACATTAACTCTTTTAAAAGACCACCTCTTGAACCACCTTAATGTGTCTCACTCCTTTACTATTAAAGATATTCAATTCAATTCAATTCAATTTTATTTATATAGCGCTTTTAACAATCGTCATGGTCTCAAAGCAGCTTCACAAAAATGAAAAAGAATTTGTTTAGAAAAGAAAATATTTGAAAGTGTGCATGTGTGAAAA
>JAQQZT010000014.1:23686704-23697629 GCA_030068275.1 Clarias platycephalus | reverse complement strand
AAAATCCCAGAACCACACGGGGGGCGGGGCTAGTGAATGACCTGCAGAGAGCCGGGACCAAAGTAACAAAGGCTACCATCAGTAACACACTGTGCCACCAGGGACTCAAATCCTGCAGTGCCAGACGTGTCCCTCTGATTAAACCAGTACATGTCCAGGTCCGTCTGAAGTTTGCTAGAGAGCATTTGGATGATCCAGGGAGTTTGGGAGAATGTCACATGGTCAGATGAAGGCAAAATAAAACTTTTTGGTAAAAACTCAACTTGTCGTATTTGGAGGAGAAAGAATGCTGAGTTGCATCTAAAGCACACCAGACCTACTGTGAAGCATGGTGGTGGAAACATCATGCTTTGGGGATGTATTTCTGCAAATATACCAGGACGACTGATCTGTGTAAAGGAGAGAATGAATGAGGCCATGTATCGTGAGATTTTGAGTGAAAACCTCCTTCCATCAGCGAAGGGCATTGAAGATGAAACATGGCTGGGTCTTTCAGCATGACAAAATACCAGCAACAGTGTGTGGAAACCTTGTGAAGACTTACAGAAAACCTTTGACCTCCGTCATTGCCAACAAAGTATATATAACATAGTACTGAGATGAAATTTTGTTATTGACCAAATACTTATTTTCCACCATAATTTGCAAATAAATTCTGGATTTTTTTTTTTCTTATTTTGTCTCTCATAGTTGAGGTTCACCTATGATGAAAATTACAGGCCTCTCTCATCTTTTTAAGTGGGAGAACTTGCACAATTGGTGGCTGATTAAATACTTTTTTGCCCCATTGTATGTATACAACTACTTTACAGACACACATGTTCATATTTGATAGTTTATTGATCAGATCTATTCCCCAAAGTATACAAAACCAATATTATTTGTATAACAATTATAGTCTTATAATTAAGACTATCTATTTTAGTAACAGTATTTAAAGCAAAAGAAAAAGTTAATCTTTTTTTAGCAAAAAAAAGTAAATCTACTTTTCTCTACATTTCTACACCCTTCCCTTTTATTCAATACAGTGAATAAAAATTTCACTGACACATTTTGTTAATTATGAACTACATCTTTTAAAGAAATCACTTTCACTAACATCTAAAATGCTACAGGAGCACATGGTTTAAGACTGTGTTGAATAATCATCTTTATCATTGTGAAACACCAGTCCATCTGATCCTGTTCTCCACTTCAGCATGATGTTTTTGGCCATTCGATGATCCTTCATTATTTGCTGGATCTGAAGGACAAATTAGGACTTATTGAGATTGCTGAATAACAGACACTAGGATAGACTGTGTGTGTGTCACCGCTTGATGACTGACAAAGATAATAATTGTGGAGGAAGAAACTCACTTTTTCCAAAATGGCCGACATGAACATGGTATCATTCATATCCTGGTTGGACTGAACCCTCACCCTGAGGATTTGTTGAACTTTTGGCTCCACAACTGCAGAAAAGCAGATAGACAGAGGATTATCATCTAAAAACAAATTAAATTTGTGAAAATATGATACTAAATACAGTTATAAATCACCTGATTCACAGAAAAAGGGGTACACTTCAGAGCAGTTAGTGTTGGTGGCCTTGCCATCGCAGACGTACACACAGTCATTATTCCCTGCAGCCTTATTAACGGCCCATGTAATAAAGTTTGAGTTTGAGCCATCTGACCACATCCAGCCTTTTCTGAATAGACCGAACCAGGTGAAATCACTCGTCTGAGGAATCTTTGACATCAGGATTCTCTGTTCATTAATGTCTCTGGAGCTTGGCAGGTCTGTGTGATACTGCCTGCAGTAGCTCTGAGCATCGCTCCATGATAGTAGAGTAGAGTAGTAAATGTACATGTCAGTGCCATTGTTTCTGTCTGTTAAGATGAAATAAAAAGAAGGGTGCATGATTAAAAACATTACATCTTTCACTAACTACTTCAATTCAATTTTATTTATATAGCACTTTTAACAATGGTCGTTGTCTAAAAGCAGCTTCACAAAATGAAAAGAAAATTTGTATGAGTGAGATTTTACTAGGATAAAATAGGTGACTAAACCAGAGAGAGACCCCCTGCCACCTCTTGTCCCGTTTTGCCCCTCCAAAACATTTCTCCTCTGTGTAATTGGAGCAGTGCAACATTTCCCAAGTGCGCTAAATATTAAAGTTTATAAAACTTTATTGGCGTTTCATAAAAGATAAAACATAAGTAACTTTTTCCATACCATCGAAGCACATAAAGGCAAATAGTTCTGTACACGTTCGATCGAACCATCCCTGCGTATTGAAAGCACAGCACTCTTCAATGCCATTTGCATTGTTCGGTTCTTGGTAGGGCACAACAGGATACCAGTACGTCATGGATCCGAGCGACTCGTTTCTGAGGGACCAGTGCCAGTCAGTAGTGTTGGTGTATACCCCGATCCAAGCACAAGAGCTAAACTGTTGTGTCTGGGCTTCATTATTTAAATTGGCAAGGTCATCCCATCCTTCCATGGTAGCCAGGTCTTTGTAGTTGGCTCTGCAGTAAGCCTGAGCTTCAGGCCATGTTTTCCTCTCCAGAATCAGGTGATATTTACGGGTAAGGGACTGCATGCAGGGTACGAGTTCTGTGGAGAAAATTACATTCCTTAGGATTTTTAAAATGTTTAGTATATTACAACATGGAGCATTTCTTCTAAAGAGCCAATCTATCTACCAACAGCAATGCACTTCAGACCTACACTGGAGGCAGGCTTTAAACAAAAGTTATTTAATGTTTATTTTCTATTTTTGAAATTAAGCATCACATCAGTATTTTAAACCACAAGCGTGTAAAGAACATTCATCAAACTATCTTTATTAGTGCATGTTTGATTTAAATGTATTCTTTTAATGCAGCAGATCTTTGATTAACACTCCCTCACCTGTAAGAAATAGGAGGATGAACAGATGCTGCTTCATTACTGCTGTTTTTGGAGCAAAAAAAGTGATGGGTGTGAAATCTCACCGGTCTAGAAAAACAAAATAGTGTCTCGGGTAAAAACTTTATGCAATTACTGACAATTAAATATTGACATTTAAAGGTTTATGATTATAAAATGTAGTTATGAATAGCTAAAAAGAGAACATACACACAAGTATACTTAAAACTAGCGGAAACTAGAGACTACCTGAAGCACGAGTCAAGCGAAGGCTTTACTGTCTCTTTGGTGTTACTGAGAATCTAGATGTCTATGATTAGTTGCTGAGTTTTTAAATAATTTAAGCCATCCTAATTTCCATTCTTTCTTTCAGGAAGGCTTAAAGCGAATCAAAGTGGATGGAAATAAAGTGATCACATTCGAATGGAATGGAAATTAAAGAGGGTCATTAGCCTGAACAGTCACCATGGATACGGCTTGAAATGCTGTGTGACTTGAGCGACGACACTCATTGAAGCTCTCACTTTTCACCAGTCAGTAAGACAGTGATATGCACAGTGCTGTATTTTACCCTGTTGTGATTTCAGTGTTTTCATTTTGTGTGAGCAGAACACCGGATCATTTTTATATGACGGAGTTGACCCAACCCTTCCCCGGTAGTCCAGGTGTCTCTGTGTGTGACTTCAGAGAGAGAACTGACAAACTGTTCACAACGAAAACCATCCTTCAGACTATCAGTTTAGTACTCTTGTGTTCATTTTGTCAACAAAAATAATGACAAAAAATATTCGTTGACAAACTTTTTTCCTGTGACTGCGACGAGACGATGATGAGACGTCACGGATATCAGTGAACAGTGACAGTGATGAAATCAGCATACAATATCTTTGACGAGACTAAAATGTCGTTTAAAAAGTAATAAAACATCAGCACGTAATTTTCGTCACAATCCGCTGCGATATGACATTCATTACGGCATGAGCTGCGTTTTTTCCTGAGTCACGGTGCGCAGTGTATCGGAAGTAGTTTGCACACGCAGTGATGGGTTGTTACCAGCTCAGTCATCTTTTTTTTTGTTGTTGGAATTTTCCCCGATTTTCTCCCCAATTTAGTCGTGTCCAATTCCTCCCCGTCACTAGGGGGCTTCCACATTAAGACTACTACTACCATTCAGTCGGGAGGGCTGAAGACTATTTTTCGTTTGGAGGAAACACGTGACGCCAGCCGACCGCATCTTTATGAACTGCTTGAGGACAGAAATGCACCGTTGGGGGGCGGCGTAACACACTCACAGGACAACAAAATCCATCCCTTCTGTCTCTTGAGCTCACAGACGCCCCTGATTGGCTGTAGAGCCGTGATTAATGTGGGAGCACTAAGTTCCTCTCATCCCTCCCCTCTGAGAGAGCTTGGCCAATCAGCTCTCTCTAGGCTGCGAGAGGTTACAGCATCACCCGGGACTCACGATCTCCAGATGATAGGGCGAGCATCAAGGCATACCATAATAATCACCCAGTTTTACAGCCTGGTAATTGTTACAACATGTTAACATAATTATGTTTTATTTTTTTTCTATTTTATAGTTAATCTGTTTAAACACATTAAGCTAATAGGTTAGCAAATGATTGTCAGCCATAGGAGCTACATAGGAGCTGAATCCCTACAACAGTCCAAGTGTGTAACTTAAATATTTTTAAAAAACTTTCAAAACACTGTATTATCCATCCTGCTCCTATTGTTTTGTAGTTGTGATATTAAAATAAATATAATTAGCTGAAAACATCAGATGAAGAGATACATTTTAAAAGTTAAGATAATTATTTTGTGAAGAACCTTTAAAAAACGGTTTTGGCTAGACTAGATTGGTTGTAAGGTTAATTAATAATAATCTTATTGTTAAAATGTTACATTTTCATTGACTAAAACTAGACTGAAATACTTACGGGTTCCTCTGACTAAAACTAGTCCCAAATTTCCAGACTTTTAGTTGACTAAAACTTGACTAAACAAAAATAGGATAGGAATGACTAAACATAATGAAAACTAACAGGGACATTTTCCCGAGACTAAGACTAAAATTGAAAATAGCTAACTAAATTAACACTATAGTACACAGAGAGAGTAGTTTTAAATTCTTGTCTGTGTTCTATAAATTAAATTTTTGTTAAATAAATCTACCCATGCTTAACAGGCATGCATAACCCAAAAATGTGTCATGTTTTGCTTCTTTGGTGCTCCACCCATAAATCCATGCTCCCTCTCCATAGCAACTTATGGCTTTATGTTTAGTATTGAAAGTTTTTTTTTCTTCATTTTTTGTTATAAGTGTGTGTTATTGCACCTTTTATTTATTTATTTGGTTCATTTAACGGTTAATGTTTACTGATGGATAATGTTAAATCAATGTGTCGGTATCCAGGAAATGCTACCTTTGATAAAACCAACATCATATATTTTTTTCAGCACTAGAAAGTTTCAAAGCTACAGGTTAGGAGATACTGATTACGTAGCACTTATATACACTGTTATAACAAAAAGAATTGCTACTGGTAGGAAATTCAAGGTAGGAAGAACTTATAATTCTGGTACTACTACCACAACCTTCATCGCTTCATGCATCCTGTGTGTTGTTTAAGATGACAATACGTTATCAGATATGTGTTCTTGCTGAACATATCATTTTTTTCTACAGTTCCATTATTTAACAAAAATTAAATCAAACAGAAGAAACATGCGTGCAATAGTAAGTACCTCCCTACTGATTCCACTGGATTTAAGAGGGTGAGTTTCAGCCAGGTGCTGCTAATCATAAGCCATTGATTAATTAATTGTTAGCAGGTGTGCAGACCTCTATAATAATGGATATATCTGCAGTTTGATGGTCTGGATCATTTAGGTCCTGACCGTGCACTGCTCAGAGAAATACAAAACACTCGAGAGCTAAATCTCAGACCCTACAGACCTCACTCAGAATATTACATGTTAAAAAGACACAGCACATGATTAGCCCAATTACACAGCACAATTAGAAGAAGACTGAACATGTGTGGCTTATTTGGAAGGGTTTCCAAATTTTCAAAACTGCATTCCAACAAGGCATAAGACCCAACATCCACTGGAAAGTGAAATTGTTTGGCCTTAATGCCCAGCGATACGTTTGGCAAAAACCAAACAGCATTTCAGCAGAAATGCCTCATACATACTGTAAAGCACGGCCACACGATTGGTCGATTAGGAACTGCATCAAAGTACAGGTGTTTCTAATTATGTGGACAATAAGAGTTTGTTTGTCTTTCTGTCTGTGTGTAAAGAATCTGATTGTGGATAAGCAGGAATCTCTGGTCCAGTTTGCAGACTTGTCTCAGTTCCCATGATGCACTGGGCTGCATTGGACCTCTTATCACAACTCAGGGACAGAACCTGAGGTACGAGCATCACGACAGTGACCTGCTGACGAGCTCAGTGATTGGATGGTTTCCATTGTCCTGTTCTAATCAGGAACCCTAGAGGGAGGGATCAGTGACAGAAGAGGAGAGTGGGAATAAAGGAATAGAGGATGAAAGGAAGGCAGGAGGAATGATGAAGTGATAAATAAGTAGTTTAAAATCATGATGTCATATAAACACTATTTTATGAAATTATTCATTTAGTTAAGGGGAGGGCTTGATTGGGTGGGTGGAGTAAGTTTTTGTTTATTAAACACTGAAGCTTTTCTTTGTGTGTGTGTGTGTGTAGGTTATGAGCAGCGCGTAAGAGAACTGTGTAAGTATTTATTGGGGCCGGTGCATAAATCCAGAAGCAGTGCCTGGGAGTCGACAGTGCTGGTAAGTTTAAAGGAGAAACGGCGCCACCGTGTGGTCAAACATTGATTATCAGGGAACATAATGGGAGACAAGGCAAAGAAACCTAAAATGAGGTGGCATGTAGTAGCTTTAGAACCAGTGCAGCTTTTCTTCACTGTGTGGGTCAATGTCACGGCTTGAGTTCATAAATATTGGAACATTGTCTTCAGCAATTTAAGTGAAGTTCCAAAAAATACAGCGTATGTAATAATAAAAATGGTCGGTTGTGAGAATGTCTCATATAATCACTTCACACTTTTCACAGACAGGAGAAAACATCATAGCTACATTTTGTGTGTGTGTGTGTCTTTGTACACAGGATCTGCGGAAGAGGAAGCTGCTGATGGGTGTGCTGCCTGTGGTGGGACAGAATCTACGATTTCAGCATCTCTTCACTGAATATCTGTGTGTATAGCACTGACGATGGACAGCTTGAAGCTCCGCTCTCCGTTTTTGTACTGTACATTCCTCCTTTTTGTCTTTTTGTATTAAATGAATCAACATCACGCATCAACAACATCTCATGTAAGTGCCAAGGGCTCACTGTCGCACCACACATCATAAAAATAAGACTGTCAATAAAAACGATCAATTCCTTTATATTATGCCCTGCTACACTAATGCACTTATCCCAGGACTATCCACATCACAACTATGTTAACTCATCTAGGTCTTTGATGTAATGAGTCAAAATTGCGCTGGGGTGAAAGTGTCTGTTCAACGCTCAGGTTCCCTCTTATTGTACTGGGATAAGGGAGGGTAAGGAAGGCAAGAAAGGGAGGAAATGAAGAAAGAAAAGGAGGAAAAGCGTGGGGCTACACCTGCAGTCCCTGCAGCAGGGCAGGCGTGATGCCTAAAAGAGAAGGTTACATATGGCAGATCAGCAGAAGCACTCATTATGGTCAGTACATGACCTGAACAGCCACTGATTTAAAGGCCATTGTTTGTGACCATGCAGTCTGTTACAGTATATGTTTTAGAATAATTGAACTGCTTTGTGGAGGTTTTATTAGTTGGTTTTGAAGCCGCAGCTAGGCTCTTTTTTTCTTCTAGAGCAAACAAATTAGTCGTGCCACTACAGGGGAATTTGAATAATGATGCTTTTATTCAAGTGCTTATCAATCCCACAAGTCTCAGTGGTTTTAGCCAAATTACCTGCATGGTTCAAACCACATTCAAATGAATCCATGTGACGTTAAAATTTGAAGTTTTAAGGCTTTGTTTTTGTTTGTGGAGCACCCGAGGCGGGGTCACACTGGACAGGGTGCCAATCCATCGCGGGGCACATGGCTTATACGTTTCTAGATTTTTACAAAATATTTTACATATTTAAATAACATTTACATTTTTTTATTTCAAACTTGTGAAAATTGGAAGAAAAAAAGCAATATGCAAAACAAACAAACAGCGAAGGAAGGTGCTGCTCTCATTACTTGTATTATAGCTCATAGTCTCAGAAGGGGCCTAGTTAATCGGTGACAATCCAGAACCCAGGCCAGGGAGCAGACAGACCGGCTAAACCAACCATAAAACAAATAAACAAACAAACAAAACAAAAAAAGTTGTTGTTTGGATTTGAACGATCACATACTGAAGAACCGTTATTCATATAATTACCTCAGTGAGTAATGTTTCAGCTGCAGTTTTTTTTTTTAAACCCCAACTGATGCAGTGAGGAGATTCTCATTTCTTACACAGCCATGTGGGATGACGTGTCCTGCTGTAATGGAAGAAATGTCACTGTGTTTCAGAAGAGGCAAATCATTAAATACTTTTAAAAACTGTGCAATACATTATTAAACTCTGGAAGGAAGAAATGCGGTCAAAAAAAACATCCTGAATGAGCGTGATGGGAGATCACTTAAACACTTGGTAAAGTGACATGATCAAAATGTCCAGTAAAAACCAAAGCTATTTTCGTTAAATAAAATTTCACTATTTTACTCCAGTTAAATGTTAGTGTACATACTAAAGATATTTTACACAGTGCAGTAAATAGCTATATCCGGTATATTTTCCATTTTGTCATTAGAAACATTAATAGAAAAATTTTATTTTATTTGTGACATGGACAACCCTGCACAGTATGATATTATATTAATATATTCTATAATATTATATTATATTATATAAAGATGATATAATCACTGTCCAGGGTGTACCCTAAGTCTCATTGGATAGTGAGTAAGTGAGAGTGAGTTATCCATCATTAGTGACTTTAGAGAGGGTTAGAGAGCTAGTTTAAACTAGCGAAGGCGATGTCCGATGAAGTAGTATGCTCTGGTCCCATCCCAATGAGACGTGGCGACATAGCTTACAGCAAGTTATGGTCGCTGAACCGCTGGATGTCCAGGTGGTGCTCCGAAAATAATGTGGGATTTATGGATAATTGGACCCTAACCCTAAGACTTGTTTGTTTTCTAAGTCAAAATGTATTAAAAATCTTTGCTCGTCTTGCGGAACACTCGCAAACTGCATTACTCGCAATCCGAGGTTTCACTGTATTTAAATTGCAGCATAAATTAGAATTGAATAGAGAGAGTACTGGTGAATACAGACACATGCTCAGCACTGAACAACTTGATTGAATGAAATGGACATAATGTAGAAAAACAATGCAATTCTGTGATATATATGCTCTCTTTTGGGGGAATTCCTTGCATTTTAGCCTTTAATCTAGCAGGCCACATGTCCAGTAAGAGGAAGGTAGGGTGTGTGTGCACCTAGGGTTAACCTGGTGTAACTGGTGTAATGATTCCAAAATTACAGACACACATTGTCCTTTTAATTTGCTTTTACAATGCATTTGTTCTACAGACATGCACTTTTCTTCTTCTGAAGTACATGGCGTTTTTATGCAGGGCCTGACATCTCACATCTCAGCTGACACAAATAATTTTCACTATGTTAGTGAATGCTAGCCTACCTTCTTAATGCTATTAATTCACAGCAGAGTAACCATTCCAACGCACCCCATATTATAGCTGGCGGTTTTAATTGTGTAGATTTAAAAACAGTTTTTTCAACAGCAAAAGTTTAAACAGCACATTAAATGTGCCACTCAATGGAAAAATACACTGAACAAAGACAGTGCCACCTTTAAAAATGGTTTTAGGTCAGTCAGCCCACCTCTCTCTACTCCTGATCTCAACATATAAGGCATAGCTGCCAACTTTTCAGATAAGCTTGGAGTGAGATTCTGAAAATATGGACCAGAATTTACTAAATAAAAGGATAATCTTCTATCTTATATATTATAAGATTTTGAACCTTTTATCTTATAATCTTCATGATTTTTCTGGCCTTGGTCCAGCACCACTTTTTTGGTGGTGCAGTTCAGGGAGCTCGGTACAGATGATGCGCTCAGTTGATCGCCCCTCCCTCTTTAGAGCTCATATGTCCTGCATGGTGCTGTTCCCAAACCAGAGATTTCCTGCCCAGATGCTATCTACAGTGCAGGAATAGAAGTTCCCAAGCACCCTTGGAAGACAGTAAAACGTCTCTTTAGCATCTGAGGAAGAGGTAGAGAAGCTGCAGGACCATGACTAGTCCTGTATGATGTAAATACTGAAGTATCTGAAGCTGTCCACTCTCATTCTTGACAGGGACCTGGTAGTTCCTCTCCTGCTTTGTGCTGAAGTCCACAATCCACTCATTTGTCTGGCTGACATCCAACAGAAGGTTGTTGCTCTGGCACCAGTTCTCCAGGTTTTTGCTCTCATTCAATTAGGCCTTCTCCTTGTTGTCAGTGATTAGGCCCACCACAAAGATGTCAATTGCAAACTTGATGGTGGGGGAGTTAGTAGTGGCCATGCAGTTAAACGTGTACATTGATTACAGCAGGTTGCTCAGGACACAACTCCTGGGGGCTTTAGTGTTGATGGTGAAGGAGGCTGAGACATGTCTGCCCATCTATACTGCCTGTGGTCTGCCAGTCAGGACATTGGAGATCCACTAACAAAGAGAAGGGGTGAGTACCAGGTCCACTTAACATGTTCATACTATAGCACTTATAGCCAAAGCTAATTTGCAATGCTCATCCCTAGTGTTGTTTTGTAAAAAAAAAAAAAAAAAAAACCAACATAAATTACAATCAAATTCTACTGATAAAACATACATAAAACATGGGGTATACAGAAATTCAGTGAATTAGTTATGTTCACATGACTGACACCCTTTTAA
>JAQQZT010000014.1:23416836-23427712 GCA_030068275.1 Clarias platycephalus | reverse complement strand
AGGTGTAGATGAGATGTTGATGAGGTGTAGATGAGATGTTGATGAGGTGTAGTTAAGGTGTAGATGAGGTGTAGTTAAGGTGTAGATGAGGTGTATTTAAGGTGTAGTTAAGGGGTAGATAAGATGTAGATGAGATGTTTATGAGGTGTAGTTATGGGGTAGTTATGGGGTAGTTGAGGTGTAGTTAAGGTGTAGTAGTTTACAGCTCACAGTAGCTGTCCCTCTCCACCTGTCTGTCTCTCAGTGACCTGCTGATAAACACACGTAATATTACACAGGTGATGAGAGACAGACAGATGGAGATAAAGCGTGAGACAGAGAGAGACAGAGAGAAGGTTGTTTCTCACTCTGTTAGACCGACTTTACGACATAAATGAATGAACGATTGTGTGTGTGTGTGTGTGTGTGTGTGTGTGTGTGTACTACCAATATATCCACAAAACATTGTCCACTCCAGTGAGGGAACAATTCTCTCCATATTGCGTCCTTCCTTCTTTTTCTCTTTTTTATCACCCCTGCCCCACCCCCTCTCTCTCTCTCTCTCTCTCTCATTGTGTCTCTCTTTCCTTCCCTCCATTTTACTTTTCTGATCTGGACAGAAATCAATTTGCCAAGATGAAAGTTTTCAATTCCATTACGGCGGTGAAATGGATCCCAGCTAACTGAGCTTTCTGCAGCACTAATGGAAAATCGTTTAGAGAAAGAGAGAGAGAGAGACAGAGAGAGACAGAGAGAGAGAGACAGAGAGAGAGAGACAGAGAGAGAGACAGAGAGAGAGAGAGAGACAGAGAGACACAGAGACAGAGAGAGAGAGAGAGACACAGAGAGAGACAGAGAGAGAGAGAGAGAGACAGAGAGACAGACGTTCAAAAAGTAGAAACATTTCAGAATTCCACGCCGACGTTGAAGAGCAGCAGTGAGGCTAAAAGTGGTAAAATAGTCAATGAAGATTTCTACACCTTCCCTCATTAATAATACAGTCTTCATTAATATACATAAATATGCTAATTCAGCCCCGCCCTCACTTCTTCATCAGACAACTGACTGGACGAGATTTATTACACTAATCACAGACAAATTACAGAGAGAGAGAGACATACATACATAGTGAAAGAGAAGAAAACTTTAAAAACAGAGGCAGACAGAGAGACAGAGAGAGAGAGACAGACAGACAAATGAAATCAGAGACAGAAAAAGAAAGTTAAAGAGACAGACAGGTTTTCCCTTCAGCAGTTCTGGGTCATTATCTCAATTAAAGCAGCAACTGATAACGATCACAGTCATTAACACACACACACACACACACACACACACACACACCCCGCAGTATTTATCTATAGTGTCCATGACGACAGGTGTGTGATCACAGCCTAACTCCTCATCACAGCAGTGTGTGTGAGCATCAATAATCACTACAGTGTAAAACGTCCCACTTAGAGAGACAGCTGTCTGTCTGTCTGTCTGTCTGTCTGTGTTAACCTGCTGTTAGTCTGTCTGTCTCAATGTCTGTCTGTCTGTCTGCCTGCTCTGCTGTCTGTCTGTCCGCCCTGTTGTCTGTCTGCCCTGCTGTCTGTCACACGGTGTCTCTGTCTCTCCGTCTCTCTGTATGTCTGTCTGCCTTTTTCTAGTAGTGAATCGTCTCCTGGTGGATCGTCTCGTCCATCTACAGGCTCTGTAAGGCTTCAGACCTGGAAATAAACCTGTGTGTGTGTGTGTGTGTGTGTGTGTGTGTGTTTCTCTCTCTAATCCAAACACACTGTGTTAAAGACCCTCAGCACAGTCACGTTTATCTAAAGATCAGATTATTAGACTTTTATAGAGTTTTATAATTATCTCAGGCTTTACACTGTCCTGTTTTATTAAAGATTATTTTCTCATTTAATGAGAAACTGTAAAGTGTGTGTGTGTAAGTGTGTGTGAGTGTGAGTGTGTGCGAGTGTGTGTGAGAGATTGAAGGTCTGCGTAGCTCAATATTTAACCAGTTCTAATGACCTCATGATAGAACGCTGGGTGTGTGTGTGTGTGTGTCTGTGTGTGTGTGTGTGTGTGATACAATACGATATCACGATACTTTCGATTAACATTACGTACGTATTAGTAATTAGTGTCATCATTTTATTAACGTCCCGATTCAATGTTACATTTTTCCCCGATTTCGTTACAATTTTAAACCTTTAAATGTTTAATGAGTAATTAAAATTATTAAGTAATTAAAACATTAGTTTTTAAACAGCATTTAAACACCACAAACTAAGTTTACATACAAGAGTTTACAAGAGTAACATTTAACTTCATATTAAATTAAACACAAAGCTACACTGTTACTGAGCCGCGCGTATCCCTGTTACATCATCCGCCGTCATCATCATTTCTAAACAAACTTCCCTAATAATTCACTCTAAACACACGGGATGAAAATCTGTGTGAATAGTTCAGAGAGAGCGCCACCTGTAGGTAACCTTAAGTAACTGTGACGTTTTACCTCCTCCAGAGTCTCAAAACTCAACTTGACAGGAGCGCGCGGGGCTTCTAGCGCACATGATTTTTGATAACAGTAATTAGCGCTGGCGGTGTTGTGAGACCGGTGTAAGTGTGTGTAATGAGTGTGTTCGTGACGTACAGATCCAGCTTCACCTGACTGTTACACAGCACTCACACTGGAGACTCCTTCCACTGAAGTCACACACACACACACACACACACACACACATCTTTACTAAAACCATATTAGTTTTTACTCAATCTGTTCGTCAGTGGAGCGCACGCTGTACGTCCGTCACTACAGACAGACAGCACGGGGGTGTGAGTTACGTCTAACACACAAACCTGAAGCTCAGAGTAAAAAACCTGAGCGCAGATCAGACGTGCAGTTCTCATGAGTCTTCACATTTATTTCTAGAATTAATGACACCCCTTCTGTCTCTCTCTCTCTCTCTCTCTCTCTCTGTCTGGAGTCAGGAGCAGAGCAGGGTTTAAGACAGACAGAGATGAAGCCTGTGGCATTGAGGAGACAGCTGGACAAATTTGAAGAAGGAGAGGAAGGAGACAATCCCATAATTCTGTGCAGCAAGGCGAGAGTGAACAAGTGTGGGTGAGAAAAATGGAGGAAAAAGTGAACTGAACCAAACCCGAGGTGTCTCTGAGGATAAAATGTGATGTTTTTCTAAAAATTATATTTTTTCACTCACTTACAGTCACAATAATAAACACAAATCATTCTGAAGTGGCCACCAGGGGGCGATGTTTGCTATAGTAGACACGGTTACACAATGTTCCTGCCTATATTTACACAGTATATATCCGAATAAAACTGGAATACAGTAAAAATACTTTTTCCAATATTGCTCACTGCTTGAATTATAAGTGCGCCCTCTTGTGGTGCAGAAGTTAACAGATACATTAACTACAGAAAAGCATTACGCAAAACAAACATGACCCGGTAATTCATTTTTAGTAGCTCTTTTAATTCTTAATGCCAATTAATCAAGTAATGCTTAATCAGAAATATCTCAAATTTTATTTAAATATGAAATATCCGCAAAAAAAGATTATGATGTATCATGTTTATTTTGTATGAGCCCTAAGAGAAAGTGCACAAAACACATCATGTTCTATTAAATTATATTAAATTAAATTATATTATATTATATTATTCTGACTTTTGGTAAACCTGTTCTCACGACTCAAGTGATCCCTACAGTCTTGTACATTTAGTGAATATTCATAGCTGAGACACGCCCACTTTCACAGGCTCGTGACAAAGAAAAGTGTACAGAAGTTCTAAATAATAAAGATATGAAGACATTAGAGATCGCTCAGTGCTTCTCTGGGGTCAGATTAAGAGCAGAGTCATTAGTATCTAATAGAACCCAAACAGCACTGAGGACCGGAGGACAGCGGCGGAGCCCTCGCCTGAGAACGCCTCTGTTATTAATCTGAGACGAAGTAACGTTACACACCAGACTTTACGAGCTCAGGAAGCTGCTCAGAAGTACTGCAGGAGTTTATGGGAAATGTTTCAGCATCATAAGAACCTCAGTAGGGGCCGGAATCACCAGGCAGCACCGATACGATACAATCACCGCACACAGGTGCTGATTCTACCTGTATTACACAGCAGTTCGATCTGAGCGAGTGATCTGATTGGACGAGAGCGTTATTCAACGAGTGATGATAAGAGACAGTAACAGCACTGTGCTGATCAAGGGCACTACATTGTTCACCCTATAAGTCACTGGTTAACTAAAGGGACAAATGATAATGAGTTGATAATAAACCGTGATTGTGGAACTGTGGTGTATAAAAGTGATATCACACTGTTAATATCATGATGTTATAAATATCGCAGAACAATATCAATGTTTCTTTTAGATTTAGTAACAAAAAAGGTGTGAACAGTTCAGGATCACAGAGGAGCTGCATCATTTCACCTCCTCAAATGCAAACATATATAATAAAAAAATAATAATGTAATAATTGTTTGGAGTCAGTTTGTTGATGAATCGAATTGGTTTTTAAGGTTCTAATTAATCGTAGAGGTTCTACAGAACTCGGGTTCTGTGACTTTACACACAGTGTTTATACAAACAGACTCAAGAAATCTGGAGAATAATTCTGTTCTGGTTCTGTGGAGAATCTTTTCAATGTTTATGAAAGCAGTTCTCAGCTCTGGAACACACACACACACACACACACACAGATCTGTGTTAAGCGGCCCTTAATAATCACGCCTGGTCATGTGACGCACTTTATATAATAATGAGTGCATTAAAGTTCATAGATCTCAATGGACACAGTGAAGTGTGTGTGTGTGTGTGTGTGTGAGAGAGAGAGAGAGAGAGATTACCTCAGTGTGTACAATTTTGGTATTATTGTTGTGTGGCTCTGAGAGTTGTACGAGAACAATTGTGTAAAGACGTAATCTGACTACAAGGAACCCCTTACACACACACACACACACACACACACACACACACACACATTCTCTCTCTCTCTTTAACCAGCTAAAAAAAAAGTAGAATTTGTTTAACAAATAATGTCCTGTTGATGTCCTTCAGCTGTGGATGAGCATCAGTGTGTGTTACTCTGCACACTGTGTGTGTGTGTGTGTGTGTGTTCTCTTTGTCTGATTTATTAAATGTGAAAATAATTTGAACACTAAAGCCGAGCCGCTGAATTTAATCTGAAAATATATTTATACAAACAACAAATAAACAAACAAACCCAGTGTTGTGATGCAGCGAAGTGTGAAACACAATCAGTTCATGTAAACACTCCCGCGTTTAAACACCGCCTGATCCCATTAAACACAGTGTTTAAACTGACTACATTAAACTAAACTCTCCACTCCAGAGCTCACACACTCCTGCATTTAAACACTAACCGTTTCATTTTATACGCTTTAATACCTCCTGACACACACACACACACACACACCTGCTACATAAAACTGAAAGTGCTGTTATTTTGTCGTACACAGGAGCTGCAGATGCGAGCGAGTAAATCTGCTCAGAGCCGCGCGGCTTCGGCTTCATTAACCAGCCTGTACATAAATAACACGCCAGCCATAACAATGCAAACACCTCGAAACAAAGACTTTAAATCCACACAGTATTCATGTCCGGAGAGCGCACACACACACACACACACACACACACACACAGCAAATTGCTAAATTACAGCACGGTAAAACTCAACACACTGGGGTCTGGATGCGTCCGTGTCGTTTCAACACCATGTGAAGACCAGGAAGTATTTATACAGTACATACACATACACACTACAGCGTTTCAATAAAATCCCTCTCAGTTATCAATAATCAGAATGATTATCATTATTATTTTTATTTATTTATTTATTACAGGTTTTACATTTATAAGAATTATTGAACCCCAGGGCCTCTAAACACTAAAGGATTTAAATAAACGTATAAACTCTCATTACTATACAAACACCAAACGTGTTGCAGCTCTCTACACACTCAAACAATAAAGATTTAAACACCATGATGATAAAGTAAAGGACATTTAAACACCAAATTACAAACACTACACCCTGTCTCAAACACCCACTACACACAAAACGCAAAACAGAGAAACACCACAGTGTCACATTTAAGTCATTAAATTCAGCAGTATTTCACCGTTACACTGAATCCCACAATGCAATACCAGAATTTATGGATGAACACAAACACACACACACACACACACATAAATGTACAGTATATATATACATATAGTGTTTAAAAAATACACTGTACTATTAAAATGTAAAATAAACACTAAACCTGTGATCATATTACCACTACAGATGTTTAAACACTACGACGGTTTCACATCGATGAGCAGGAGAAACAGAAACACTCTCCTGCACCCGAACACTCACACAAGGATTAAAAAACATCATCATCTAAAGGAAACGAAACAAACACCACACTGACCCCGAACCGAACACCGGACCAGCACACAGCACTAGAACACCAGATATAGAAACACCAGAGGTATTTTTAACCGTTAATACACATTCTCTCACTCATGTGCTCTCTCTCTCACACTCACACACACACACACACACACACACACACAAAATCTCAGAAATCAAATACTTTAACCCAGAAAACAAAACACTCACATTCCTCTCCATATAAACACTCCAAACACCTGCACATTCAAACACTTCACACTTCTCAATCGAACACTTTTATAGCTAAACTCTCAGCAGGGGTTCAGCCATCAAACACCCCGAACACACACACACACACACACACATGTTCCTGATTAGTGTGGTGTTTAAACAACAACATAGTTAAAGTGAATTATTTACATCCAATCAGCTGCGAAACACAAGAGATGCTTTAGCACTCAAACACACACACACACTTTATCACACACACACGCGGAGGATTTACATCACAGCCTTATATTTATACAAATATAATATAATATAAAATTGTGTGTGTGTGTGTGTGTGTGTGTGTGTGTGTGTGTGTGTGTGTGTTGAAGCGGTATAAAGGAATTCAATTTAACTCAATTTCTGTTCAACTTCACACACACAGCGCGCGCCACCGGATTCCGCTCAGTGTGTGTGTGTGTGTGTGTGTGCAGAAGCGCGCGATCCGGGAGCACTGTGTGTGTGTGTGTGTGTGTGTGTGTGAGAGAGACGTACCCCGGCAAAGAGAGCCGAACAGGAGGACCAGGACCGGAAATGGGCTCCTCCATACACACCACCGGGTCTTCATCTCCATCTTCATCATCCTCTGCACGCCCGTGTGTGTGTGTGTGAGAGAGAGAGAGTGTGTGTGTGTGAGAGAGAGAGTGTGTGTGTGTGTGTGTGTCTGTGTGTGTGTGTGTGTGTGTGTGTGTGTGTGTGTGTGTGTAGGGATTTTCCTGTCTCACTGGCCTGAATCTACAGATGTGCCAGGACGACTTGGTGCTGGCTGCTTTAGAGTATTTGGCCTCCATAGGGAAAGTGTACATTCCTTCTGATATTCAGGTACCAGTTTTATGGACAGGAAGAAGAATTTGCTATATTTATAAGCTTTATTTCTCTTTTAAGGTCACTGGCGGTCGTATAAGCATTTCACTGCATATCGTACTGTGTATGACGGTGTATGTGACAAATAAAATTTGCATTTGATTTGAATTTATTTTCAATGTTTGTTCAGGTGTAAAAATGTTCAGTAAACTCCCCCGTACCATTACTCTTAGTAAAATGTTCCTAGTAAAGGAATTAGATTTTTTTTTGATGAGTCTGACTGTCATTATGTTTGTAGTTTCAGGTGCTGCCCCGACTCAGCTGCCTGTTCAGCACTCTACTGAATCACGACTCCTGGCTGCTCCATCAGCACACACTGGAAGCTTTTGCCATGTTTGCTGAGGTTAGAATCTCTTAATAGTCCAGAAATCATCCTTTTTTATTTTTTTTTAAACATCTTTACACTGTGAATAAGTGTTCGTTTTTAACTTAACACTTGTTTTGCTTCTGTTTAAAGGCCACCAATCATGAAGAGATCCTCTCTCAAAGTCTGACCACAGAAGAGACAAAGAGCAAAGTGGTGAACTTCCTTAGTAAAGTATGTGATGTCGAGCGTGTGTCATTAGAGAATGTGTTCACTGAGTGAGCTGCAGATGATCAGTGCATAATTATTTGTACAGATCATTGCCGGCCAGCAGGTGATGGGGGTCCGCATCGAGAGGCTGAGGGCCGAGGCAGCAGTGATTGAAAAACACAATGACAGACAGGAGAGAAGGGAAGCGACACCTGAACAAACATCTGTTGCTGAGGTGATGCACATTGTGATGTTTTTATACACACACACACGCACTATGCGACACATAGCTTGCTCAGTTTGAAACACTGTACTGTTAACCACTGATACAGACAACATGCTGATTTCCACCTGCGTTTCCCCACCAGCCGTCTGCCAAGCGCCCTCGGCAGGAGACCCGTACAGAGGACGAGTACGAGCACCACCTCGAGGCAGCAGAAAGTGCTCTGAGGGCACTGCAGGGTATCGACGGTGCAGCTTTCCCCCCTCCACAGTGGGTAACCTCAAGACTGCAAGCCTTACAAACACTGATCACAGAAATCAGCAGCAATGTTCCCCATCCATCCTGACAATGAATCTCAGCACAGCAGCTAATCCTGGTTCTCAGTTTCTCTGGATGTTTCAGCTGTAATAAAAATAATGCCACTAAAAAATTATTATTATTATTTTTTAATATTAACTCTCTCTTTACTATTTGTATATTAAATGTCTACCTCACCTAATACTCTTTCCACTGGTCTTTTAAGGGTCCTATATTTACTTTCTACAAGTTATTTATACCTCAGACACGCTTTATTAGTGGTGCTTGCAAAGCATCACTATTGTTATCTCACAGGCTTTTTTTTCTTCTTCTTCTTCTGTACAAAAGTTCTGCGCGTAACTAGTCCTGCACCGTTTGTCGTAGACCCATGAATGGGGTGTCAAATCGTGCGGCTTATTCAGGAATGGGGTGCTATGACTTTTCTAAGGGGCGGGTGGTCAATTGCCCCCGCTCACCACATCGCTAGCATGATGCTAACGCTATTAGCATGTCGCTAGCATTATGCTAACTTTAGTGGCATTTCGCTAAAAACATGTGTAGAATGTTCCTAGCATGACATTTAGCTGATTAGCATGATGCTAACCATATTAGCATTTTGCGCTTAACATGATTAGCATGTTGCTAGCATGGAGTTAAGCTCATTAGCATGTTGCTAGCAACATCATGAAAAAGTCACTAACATGATGCTAAGATCCCATTGTCATAGAGATATGGGGGGCCCCGAGTTTTGCCACGGCAAGCACCACTCACATTTTCTTCAGGAAATGTACCTCTCTAGTTTTACTTGTACTCCAAAAGTGCTTTGTGTCTATGTACATTAGTTACTTGCTGAGCCCCCTAAAGAACAGCAGCGCCGGTGGAGTGGCTCTTTATGACATCACATTAGGGGAAAAATTTTATTGGCTTGTTTAAATCCTGGATGATACAAACAGAATATTGGATATATATAATACAGGTATTGGAATATTGGAACACAGTGAGTTTAGTGTAAAAACATCACCCGACAGACAGACAGATAAATACAATAAAACTTTTATTTCATCACCATCCAACATTACAAATAAATTATAATCTCTCTTACTTCAGCAAAACCCCACCCCTGAAACAAAAGTGTGTGTGTGTATTGTACATAAACAATGTCACACACACATACACCTGTTTACATTGCTATTCTACAAGGCTTATTTTAATAAAAGCAGAATGAATCTCAACAACTGATGGCACAGATTAAACCCTGACAACATAAAGAGAAGTGCTGCACATCGACTTCCAGGGAAAATGCCTTCGTAGCTTGAAACTACATTTCGTTCAGGATTTGGCAAAAAAAAAGCTACACAAGCTTCCCAAAAAAAGACCAGGAGAAGCCAATAAACCAAAACACTGATACTTCATATCGTTTACAGTTTCATTCCTGGTGCAGAAGTGACCAGTCTCAATCATCCGACCCCAGTTCCTATCATGCACTATTTCTAATGGCTGATTTATTTTTATCAATAAGACTTTATAATAAATGATGTCATGCCAGTTGTCAGGCTATGGGCAGTCAGAATCATTAAACCATGGATACCACAGAGGGAAAATTACATCCTGAAGAGTGACACTGATGGCTCACAAAGATTCCGTTATAGCATGGACAATTAAAAGAAGTGTGCTGGGAAAGGTAACCCGAGTATAACAATCCAGTTTTTAAGTGGGATATTAACAAGACCCATAAATGCAGTGTTGTTTACCTTAGTAGCACTAAAGCTACACGTCTGCACTTACAGTAGTGTTACAAAGCATGTCATCTGCATAAACATGCTCTCAAATTCAGGTTTACATTTGGACCATCTTCGAAACGGACTTCTTGTTCACAGCCTTTGGTTCACCGTTCGAATGATCATGACCAGGTGTTCTCATCGTCCCAGGTGATGTCACTGTCACCCCAGCCCTCTGCATCAGCCTGTGAATGACAAGGAGGCTACAGTCAGAACCTCAGATCAAGTCAGGTTACATCACCACTGGTTCTGCGGGCAGCTAAGAGAACTATCTTTTTGAGTTACACAGATGGAGTCAAACACTGGGTACAGTGCAACCCCATGGCAAGCTTCAGGATGTAAAGAACAATGACAGTTTAAGCTAACTGCTGTGTTCAGTCTCTGATTAATAATAATTAGGGCCGGGACTTTAACGTGTTAATTTAGATTAATTTATTACACAAAAATAACACGTTAATTTTTTTTTACGCATTTTAATCGCACTTATTTTTGCACCGCGGAACGTTTCTCACTGGATGAGTTTCGGCG
>JAQQZT010000014.1:23320543-23333328 GCA_030068275.1 Clarias platycephalus | reverse complement strand
GTGTGTGCGGTGTGGAGAGTGTGGAGAGGGTGTGTGCGGTGTGGAGAGTGTGGAGAGGGTGTGTGCGGTGTGGAGAGTGTGGAGAGGGTGTGTGCGGTGTGGAGAGGGTGTGTGCGGTGTGGAGAGGGTGTGTGCGTGGTGTGGAGAGTGTGTGTAGGGTGTGTGTGAGAGGAGACCTGGGCATGTTCCTGTCGAGGTTCCTCAGCTCAGGAGTCAGTCGGTCCTCCAGGATGTTGTTGATGACCATCTCGCTGTCGTAGCCGTACGTCTCCAGGCAGGACATCACGAAGCCCTCCCCCAAGTCCGGCAGCAGGTCTCTGATGTGAGAGAGAAGAGACTCCAGCTCCCCAGCACTCACCGTGCACACCGCCCCCTACAGGCACGGAGGGACACGACCCAACACTAAGTGTGTGTTAAACACAGAACAAGCACCCTCCTCCACTCCCCCTTGATGCATCTTTCATGTCCCTCGTTGTCAGAACGTAAGACAGTGTGACTAATGATTTAACTGATATTTAGGCAGATTATAAATAAACAGATTTATTTAGTCAGATTATAAACAAATAAATAAAACAAAAAGTGGAAAGATAAAATAAATAAATCAACTGCATGATGAACAATCAGTTCAAACTCACATTATCTCCCTTTTGTGGAACGTCAACCATACACTCTGCCCCTTTAAGCTCCGCCCGCTTTTCGTCCGCCACGCTCTGGTTGGGCTGCGTGTCTCCACCTCCCCTGCTGCAGGACTCTGCGCTGTGATTGGCTGACAGGGCGTGAAGTCTTTTCTTTCCCACGCTCTCCCACGCAGACTCGACTCCGTGCAGCAGGTACGACGTCCTCGTCTCGTCTCTGAGAGGGACAGGGTCAAGGACACGGCAACATAGCACAGCCTGACGAGTGTGTGTGTGTGTGTATGTGAGAAGGATACAGGTGAGGGAAGGCCTGCTGAAGGAGACTGATGTCCTCAGCTACAGGATACACCTCATCATAATCAGCCAGGAACCTGTCAACACACACACACACACACACACACACACACACACACACACGGTTCAAAAATTCCTTTCTGTTTCATTGAGCACAGGCCTGAGTAGGACACTGTAGGTTGTCTGTCACTCTGTCCATCTCTCTGTAGACTGGTCTGTCTCTCTCTCTCTCTCTCTCTCTTTTTCCAGCTGTCAGTCAGTCAGTTTATCTGTCTGTCCACCTGTAGGTCTGTATCACTGCCAGCTGATCCAGTGATCTGTCCCGCCTGTCTGCCTGCCCGCCTGTCTGCCCGCCTGCCCACCTGTCTGCCTGCCCACCTGTCTGTCTGCCTGTGACTCTGCAGTGATGTATCTCACCTTCTCTCCTGCAGGAATGTTGTGAAGGTTTGGAGAAAATCCTCTACATGAGCAGCCGTGTTCTCAGAGCTGAGAGAGGAACACACACACACACACACACACACACACACACAGAGTTACGGCTCAGTGAATAAGCACTTAAACATGAGTGTGTGTGTGTGTGTGTGTGTGTGTGTGTTTGTTTCTCACCCCTCCAGTATGGGCTGTAAACAGGTGTGTTGCAGCAGTGTGTGTGAGATCTCCACCATTCTCCTGCAGGAGTGAGACAGCCTCCTCCACAGATCCTCTTGAACACTGACACACACACACACAATAAAAACAGATTGGCTGCACTGGGTGTAAGGTTAGGGACACGCCCACAGTGAGAGTTATAGAGTTATGGCTTTAAATTCCAATGTCACACACACACACACACTCACCATTTATCAAAGTTCCTCTTCCTCACTGCTCTCTCCATATCAGGCACTGCAGACTCATAGAAAGATGAGAGCCTAAAACACACACACACACAGACGGATTACAGCTTACAGTCTCATCTTAATCAGATCAGATATTTATTATTTAAATTCACAATTTGAACATGTGATGTAATTAATATTACACTCTCACCCCTCCAGTTTTATTTAAACAGTAACTATTATGTGTGTGTGTGTGTGTGTGTGTGTGTGTGTGTGTGTGTGTGTGTGTGTGCGTGCGTACCTGTTGAGGAAGCCGTGACGGTGAAAGTTTTTACACGCCTCTGGGAAAATGTCCAAAAAGGAGTGAACAGTGGTGCAAGTGTCACACAGGTAACACACCAGGTCTGACAGGTCCTACACACACACACACACACGATTTAGCCTGGTGAACCTCAACATGATGTGATGCGACAAATTACAGAGGCACAATATCTCTGTGTCTCTGTGTCTGTGTGTGTGTGTGTGTGTGTGTGTGTGTGTGTACACTGTACCTCCTCTCTCATGGTCATGCTAGTACAGCGTGTGTGTGTGCTCAGTTTAACAGGCTGGTTGTCCACAGCGTCCCCTGCCTGCAGTCCACACCGCTCCAGGATGGTGTTAAACACCTACACACACACACACACAATGTTAATAACAACAATAACAACAATAATAAGACTAAGAAGAAGAGAGGTGAGTCACCTGTATGATAGAGAGAACGGTTTCGTTCAGGTCACCGTAGTAACTGGGCTGCTGAACAAAGATATTCTCTGGAAAAAAAATAATTAAACTGAGTAAAACTACATGTCACATGATGAACTCCTGGCCTCTGATTGGTCGGGTGCTGTAGTCAGTCCAGTACAAGAGATTACCGATCATCTTGTGCAGCAGCTGGGAGTTTCCCCGGCCGAATAACACACACAGGTCCAGGATTTTGGGAATGTCGAACAGGAAGTTGTCGTAGATGATTTCTCCAAACACATCAGGAGTGATGAAGTTCTCCTGAGCGGAGAGAGAGAAAGAGAGAGATCACACTCGGGTTTAACTGGAACAGAAATAATAAGTAAGAAGCGGCCACTGGGGGGCGCTGTGTGTGTGTGTATGTATGAGGGGTGCTGCGAGCCCACAGGTCTCCACTCGGAGCTATGATTATTATTATTAGAGTTCAGACCTTGGACTCTTTGTGAGTGGCCATCCTGAGGAAGACCATGAAGACGGAGCGATGAAGACGGCGCTGTGCCTCAGACACGGCCGGAGAGAGAGACAGGCAGGACGAGTCGATACCGCGAGGAGCCAGGCGCAGGTACGAGTCTAAACACCTCTGTAACGACTCGTCAAACACCACCTGAAAGGGGGGAGGGAGGGGGGGTAAATCAATAAGTAAATTGATGGATAGACAGAGACAGAAGGAGAGAGACAGACCGATTCAAAAAAAGAGAGACAAACAATCAGAGAGGGATGAGAGAGAGATAGAGAGGCGGAGAGAGAAACGGAGAGAGAGAGACAGACAGACGGATTCAGAGAAAGAAAAGAGAATGAACAGAAACAGAAGGAGACAGGCAGACAAATAGAGACAGAAATTAATGTGTATATACACAATATATACAAATGAAGCTATCTCAGGTGTGGTCGCGCGGAGGTCACCTGACACCAGAACTTGTCATGAGGTAGCGTGAGGAGCCAGTCCAGATCCTCCGAGATAAACTGAGCATGCTCCAAAAACTCCTCCACCTGAGCAGGGGAGTGATCCTCAGAGGGCGGAGTGTAGGGCACGAACCCACGCTCCTCCTTACGCTCAGGGTGCTACACACACACACACACACACAGGATCATTACACAATATATACAGCAGGGTAAAGTTCACCTGTCTGTCTCTTAATATCACACTCCTTATGTCCTATCAGAGCCCAGGTGTGTGTGTGTGTGTGTGTGTGTGCGCTCCTTACCAGAGCGGGGAGTGTTCTCTCTCTGCCCTGAGGTCCTGAGGGTTCTGTCACGTGCTGCTCATCTAACGGAACTCTGGAGCACGCCATGTCCTGAACACACACACACAGCAGTTACAGTATGACCAGAAGTAGTGTGTTATTAGTAAGAGTGCTAGTTAGTTATGCTAGTTTATGGGTAGTTATGTTAACTAGCTTATCTTTCAAACAGGCCTTATAAACAATTTTGAAATGTTAGTTAAATAACCGAGTGTCATTAATTAATAATTTTCTCCACATTAACACAAATAAATAAAGTTTACAGTCAGGAAGCCGGGTTAGCTTAAACCATGCTAATGCTAATCCTTCAAACTAAACATTTCCGCCAGAAAACTAGCCTTTACAAACTTTAGCTCTAACTAAAAGTCGCATATATTACATTATAATGATAATTTAAAAAGTTTAATTTATTACCAGATAGTGACTGCGTGTTTATTTATGTACAAACAGGAGGATGTTTATTCTCTCAAACTCATGAAGCGAAATCAGCCTGCCAGAGGAAACCGGAACCGGAAATACACGTCACTGATAGTACAAAATAAAAGTCGAACAATATGGCGCTTGCGTTTCAGAATTAAAGTTCTTTACAGCGCTCTGTACTGTGGATCTATAAAGACCCTCGATATCGCGCCTTCAGACACTGAGGATGTAACATGGGAATATGGGAATTTGAATCAGTTCTTTGAATCTCGTTCATCAAAATGAACAAATCTTTTTTTTGAGTCATTTAGTTCATTTCGATCTTTTGTTCAGAAATAAAATAAAATGTTGCATTTTAAATAAAAAGACCCCCAACACGTCTACATACACAGATTGTTGCTATTGTTCCAGTAATTAAAATATTACAATGCAGCTAATGACATACTATAATAAACAGAATGAGCAGCTCACCATCATATCTTCTGGTCTGAGTCGTTCGTTCTTTTGAATCTGTTGCACTGCATAGTGTCTATGGGAGTCACGTGACTAAAGAACGAACGACTTGGAGTAGAAGAGTCATTGAGAAAGAATCGCTCGATTATGTTTCCTGTATATAACCTTTCGCGATGATTTGCGCATGCGCACCCAGTAGAAAATGAACGAATAAAGATTTGTTCAAAAAGAACTAATCGGTCATGAACGACCATCACTAATGTAACAGTCTGTGACTGAAGGAGCTGCTCAGAGAAAAAGCATACAGGGGGTGAGACTCATTCTCCAGCAATGATGATGAGTTTAGCTACCATCCTCCCTTCTCTCACGTCCTGTACAGTGTCCAGGTGAATCCCCAGAACTGAGCTTGCCTTCCTTATCAGCTTGTCCAGTCTTTTCCTGTCTGCAGTAGAGATGCTGCTCCATAGAAGATGGCTGAGGCCAACATAGAGTCAAAAAACGTCTTCAGTAGTGCTCCCTGCACTCCACAAGACCTCAGTCTCCTCAGCAAGTCGGTCCAAAGCCATCTGATGTATCAACAGTCACAAAATAAGTTTTCAAGTGTTTCAGGGCAAGAATTCCAGCTTCATTTTACAATCAAACTCTGACTGAAAAGTTTTTATTTTCTCACAAGCCAAAACTTTATTAACAGCAAATACACTGACATAATTTACACAGTTAATCAAAGGTACATCACATGAACTATAGATATCCTGTTTCTTCTTCAACATAAATACAACGAGCTAGAAGTATGATATCAGGATATCTGACAACGTAGATAATGTTAATGAATGTTTTATGTACCTGAAGTGTGTGTGTGTGTGTGTGTGTGTGTGTGTGTGTTGACTGGTTCCTGACTGATTTTGATGAGGTGCCCACTCTGTCACCCCTGTATCTCTTTCTTTCATATTAGGGCCCAAGCACCATGACATCAGTATGATGATGACATGACTTTGACGCCATCGCTATCACTCTGATGATGCTATTTAAATAGTGTTGATGTCACAATGTGCGAAGGCCCTCTTGTTCCCCTTAAGGATTATTAGGGCTCAAGCACTATGACATCATGACTATGATGTCATCCTTTATATTGCAATAACTTGAAACAATACAAAAGAGAATACAAGAGATACACGTTAATTATTATAAAGGCGAGACAAATGACAATAGAGAATTAATATAATAAAAGTACAGAATAAGGGAAAAAGGACAAAAGAGGACAGATACAAGACATAAACAACAGGGCATAGAGACACATTTTTCTTCTATTAAAATCAATGTCATAGAAATGTTGAATTCTAATTCTGATACTTTGTATTGAATATAAATAGTTTTTAAGATTTAAAAAGTGCATGTAATTTTATTATAAACGGAGGATAAACAGCTGTGGCTTTTGAAAACTTTGTTAATGAATAAAACATTTTGGATTTAAAATAAAAAAATTAACATGTTCGAGAGGTTTATTTTCTGAATTTTGATTTTAAAAAATAATGTCTTTAATTTTTTTTCTTAGAATCTTTTTGTCTTACTTTCACAAACACATCAAACTTTCATCTCCTGTACTGAGGCTGAAATCTGAGCGCTAACGGTTGCTGCTCCGCTAGTTGGAGTAAGCCCCGCCTTCTCTATGCTCTCATTGGTCGTGGCGCAGGATCAACCAATCAGAAGCCCGTATGTGTAAAAAGGAATTCGAACTCCAGAGACCGGTCACTCTCTGAACACTTCCGGGTTTCCACTTCCGGTGGAGAGTATTTTAAAACATCTAAAAAAAAAAAAAGAAAAACTGTTAGACATCTCAATTAACTTTTCCCCCCCAGTTATATTGTTTGAAGAGTTTTGTTTAGACTTTTAACTCTTAAAAATGAATCTGTTTATGCAAATAAAAAAATTAAAGCTAAAATTTTTTTTTTTTCACCCTGTCACTCAAAACTTTTACAGAACAATGTGTTAGATAATGTCTCAACAAGAAAACACTGTGCACTGTTATAAAACATATCTAATGTTCTTTTAATCTAACATAACTTTAACAATAATCAACATTAGTTACATTCTTGTGTGTGTTACTAGGTAGTCATAGTCCTTAAAGTATATATGGAGCCAAAACATGTATACACACTTCAGAAAAAGAAATAGTAAATAGTATATTATATTAATATAATATGAATATTATCCCACATATTGATATATATAATGTCTAGCAATATATTTTTTATTAAAATATTTATGCAAGTGTTTATAGATTTTTTGGCTGACTCTGTATATATAAAACAGAAATTCTGTTTGACCAGTGGTGTTGCACAGGTAGTTCTATTGCAGATGTTCCTCAGCCACTGTAACAATAAGCAGTGAAAATGGGTACGACAGTCCGAGCTGATAGCTACTGTAACCCCGGATCAGACTGTGGAGCGTCTACAGTAACAGCGCATATGACAAGCAGAAGTAAGGGGTTCCAGAAACCTGGGTAACCTCTAGTACTCTATATTATAAAGGAAACAAGTTTAGAAGTGGGCCTTCATTGACTATCAGATAATGTGCTGGTCGTATGTAAATGCAAACATACACATAAAACTGAAATAATAATTATTTTTTGGACTTGATTAATTTTTTTTCTACTACATTTCAGACGATTTTAAATAATTTGAAATATTTTAGTGAAATATTTAGCACTGTGGCCTCGCACCTCTAGTGTCTGGGTTCAATTCCTGCCTCGGGTTTCCTCCCACAGTCCTATGACATGCAGATTAGGCTGATTGGAATTAGTTTGGGAATGAGTGTGAGTGAGTGTACAGTATGTGTGTGTGTGTGTGTGTGTGTGGCCTGTCATGGATTGGCAAACTGTCCAGGGTGTACGCAACCTCATGCCCTAAATCTCCTGGGATATGCTCCAGGCGCCCTGCCACCCTGTACACAAGATTAAGTGGTATAGACGATGAGTAAGAGATATTTATGACAAAGCTTTTTAGCCATTTTATTCATAATAGGCCAATCTTTTTTACTTATTTGTTTTAAATATAAATTATAAATATCCTCTTGAGACCTGAATGTCCTCATATAAGGACATGACATTTTCTACAGTAAGGACATTTTCAAATCAAATTCAAATTTTATTTGTCACATACACAGTCAAACTTTCTTGACATTAACTTAATTTTCTACAGTATGTCCTTGTACATCGTCATATGAGGACTGTTATATGAGGAGGTATAATTCTTCTGCCGAACTTCTTCCTGGTTGAAGACATTAATTATAGTTATAAGTAATTAAATTTTAAATTAAGTTTATAGTGCACTTTATGTACATCTGTCCATACTCAGGATGCTCCCCGCCTTTATTTAATCTGTAATTTAATCTGTTACTGAGTGTTGTGTAATTACTGTGTATAGTGTTTTTCTTCCACAAATGAACAGTGTTTTATGTTGGTCTGTACTTTGAGAGCTGCAAACAACCAGAATCAAATTCCATGTGTGTGTCAACATACTTAAAACCCGATTCTGATTCTGATCAGTTATGAATATAAAGAGAAAGTCAGTCAGTAGAAATGACAATGTACACAACCGTAGAGTTCGGCTCTCAGGAGGATCTTAACAAATATTTACTGTAAATTTAAATCTCAGAAATATGGAGGAGCAGATTTACAGCTCATCTGCATAAGGGGCGGAGCTTAGAAATCAATGGAAGTTGAAGGACGCTTTAATTACAGAATTTTACCACACAGTTTCTTTTCACGTTTGAAAGTACAACAATTTAATTTTAATAACTGAAAAATCCCTTTTATAATATAAGTTCTAATGTATTAAGACTCCATTAAACTCCATTTTGCTATAAAATTTTTTGTATTTTATTTTTTATAAGATTGTATTTTCCGTAGAAGAGCAGAAACGAGCTGAACTGTTCATGTGGCCCCGCCCCCGTGTGTCAGCGACCCCGCCCCCGTGTGTCAGAGGCCCCGCCCCTCCCTCCCCGGAGCTCTTCAGTCTGTGGTGCTGCGCGCGCGGCCCTGAATGAGGAGGAACCGGAGCGGGTTTACCGGGAGCGGATGCTGCACGCGCTCACCCCGCTGTCTCTCTCTCTCTCTCTCTCTCTGTGTGTGTGTGTGTGTGTGTGTGTGTGTGTGTGGGTGGGTGAGAGAGTGTGAGAGAGAGAGTGTGTGAGCAGTAGACGGTGTGTTTCCGGTGTCGGTGTGCTGGAGGACAGAGGAATGTGGAGTTTACAGGATGCCCGACAGCGGCGGAAAGAGATTTAAAGCCAGTAAATATATCCCAGTGTGCACCGCGGCCACCCTGCTGGTGGGCTCCTCCACGCTCTTCTTCGTGTTCACGTGAGTACACTGTTCACTATTCACACACCTCTCCTCTCCGCGCGCGCGCGTGTGTGTGTGTGTGTGAGAGCGCGCTCACTCGCTCATGTGCACAGATTTGTGCAGACACTGTGAGGAGAGTGCAGTGTGTGTGTGTGTGTGTAGCACTGCGCCCCCCTGTGGCAGACGGTGAACTGCTCACTAACCCCAGTGTGCTGCAGCTGGAGGAAAATAATCATCTCCACAGCAGAGTGTGATGTTCATCTCCCTGTCCGTCACCGCGCGGCGCGTGTAGAAGAGCTCGGGTCTCTGGTGTGTCGGCTCTCCTCCAGCTCGGGTCTCTGGTGTGTCGGCTCTTCGCCAGCTTGGATCTCATTTTTATCTCATTATACATCTGAGCAGTTGAGAGTTAAGGGCCTTGCTCAAGGGCCCAACAGTGGCAACTTGGTGGTTGTGGGGTTTGAACCTGGGCTCTTCCTAACCGTAGTCCAATGCCTTAACCACTGAGCTACCCCTGGCCGTAGTTTGTCGGCTCTTCGCCAGCTCGGATCTCTAGTGTGTCGGCTCTTCGCTAGCGGTATTTCAGATCTTCGTTAGCTGTGTAACTGCTGTTCTTTACTTGTGTATTGGCTCTTCGCTAGCGGTGTATTAACTCTTATAGGCTGTGTATTAATAGTTGTGTAACTGCTGTTCTCTGGATCTGTGCCGGCTCTTCACTAGTCGTGTATCAGCTGTTTGTTAGTTGTAAATTGCCTTTTCAGTAGCTGTGTATCAACTCTTCGTTAGCTGTGTAACTGCTTTTTTCTGATTGTGTATCGGCTCTTTGCAAGCTGCGCACCTGCTGTCGTGTAACTGCTGTTCTTTTCTTCTGTATCAGCTCTTCATTAGCTGCATGTCGGCCCTTCACTAGCCGCGTGCTAAATCCTGCTAGCAAAAAGTCAAAAGACAAAAACAAAAAAAACAAAAAGTCTTGAGCAGTGAAGCAGTACAGCTTCATGAGTGGGAGGAGTTAGTGAGGCGCACACTGATGACATCACACGGCAGTGATTGTTAAGTAGTGTGTGTAGGTGTTTACTGTGTTCGATATCTGAAATACTTCCTGTTATAAAGATAATCTGATTTGGATTGTAACATGAATCCGACTTACACGCACACACGCACACACACACACACACACACATATACACACACACACACACACACACACACACACACAGGAACTTCCTACAGTGTTTGTTGTGTTACTCATGCCCTAAATCCAGATGCAAATCTCTTCTCATTTGATTTTCAAATTTTCCACAACAGACCCACATTATAATGAGGTTTAATTCAGAACACACACACACACACACACACACACACACAATAATGCTAAACTGGAGAACGTTGGTGGCTTTGGAATGTGTGTGTGTGTGTGAAGCACGTTGTTGTGTGTGTGTGTTGCAGTGTGAAGGTGAGTCAACTCTGAGTCAGATGAGTGTGTATCTCCGGACAGTTCTGCCCCCCCCCTCCCCCTCCCCCTTCCCCTCCCCCTTCCCCTTGCACTGGCTGTCCGCCCTCTTTCACATACCCCAACTCGGAGACAACCATGACTGACAGGTGACATGGTGATCGACTGGAGAGTTTATGCCCCTACCACACAGGGAACACAACCAATCGTGTGCTTCTGATTAAATCATGTGACCTCAGGGTGATGGAGAGAGAGAGAGAGAGAGAGTTTCTGTTGATTCTACTTTGTAATAAAACTGTTTCCATGACGACTGCTTTAGCACTTCCTGAATTTCTCGGTTTCTCTCCTGTACAGGTTTCTCATGCACATATTCACCAGACACACACTCTCACTCACACACTCACACACACACACACTAAATCTGGGTAAGCCCAACCTGCAGTGTCACGATAACCTGTACCAGTTTTTTCCTTTTGTGTGTGTGTGTGTGTGTGTGTGTGTGTGTGTGTGTGTGTGTGAAACCTAAATCAAATGAAATAAGTTTAATCACAGTGAGGAGGTGAATCGACTCAAACACAGTAAAAATATTGCTTTTACTCTAATTTATTTTTAAAAATAAGTAAATAAGGGTGTAAGGGAGTGTAAATATTTAGTAATAGGTTTAATTACATAATCGTGTTTTAATCAGTGTGTCAGCGTATGTGTTTGTGTGTGTGTTTGTGTGTGTGTGTGTGTGTGTGTGTGTGTGTGTGTGTGAATTCAGCTTTACCCCCCTGATTATCATGGAGTTCAGGTTTCTCATGTTAAAACCTGGTTTAGTTGAAATAAACTCATCACAGAGGGCCTTGGTTACCGTAGCAACGATTCAGAACTGGATCAGAAATAACAGAATTCTCTGAAATCTAAGCACAGGTCAGGGTTATGAGCTAAACTCACTGGTACTCAGGTAGTACATGAGGTGTGTGTGTGTGTGAGAGAGAGAGAGTTTAGATGTTTTAAATTATTTTTTATTTTTTCTATTTTTCCTTGATTTTCTATTTTTCCGACCTCCAGATGATGGGCCGAGAGCTTTACCACTGCGCCACTCGGAGGCCACGTGAGTTTAGATGTTTAGCAGGAATATTTGGAGGTTAAAGGTCAGCTCCTAGGTGAGAATGTGATGAGGAACAGCTGTGTGTGTGTGTGTGTGTGTGTGTGTGTGTGTGTGTGTGTGTGTGTGTGTGTGTGTGTGTGTGTGTAAAAACAACACCTTGTGCCTCCGAGTGTGTTTACATTCACACTGTTTAGGGTGGAACCCTGGTGTGTTCTCCTCCCCCGTGCAGGTGTGTGTGTGCCCTGATGAGGACACACTGGTGACACTCCGGGCCAGAAGTGAACTCTAGTGAACTCTAGCAGTGCGAAAGTGACTGATTTCGATGAGAAAGTGGGTGTGTCCAATCTACTTCATCATTATTAATTAAACCTGTTTTTTATGTCTCTTTGGGTTTCATGGTTCTGTGTTTAAGTTCTCCGACACACTCGGGGTTCTCTCAGGAGCATCTGACCCGTGTGTTACACACACCTCCACTCTGGGATTAACGCAGGGCTGCAACCGCAGACCTTTTGAGTTTGTAAGTCATTTTTCAATTCAATTCAATTCAATTTTATTTGTATAGCGCTTTTAGCAATTGTCATTGCCTCAAAGCAGCTTTACTCAATCAGCTCACGTTAACGTTCCTCGCTGGAGTATTATGGGATGTTTGGTGTGCGTGCGTGTGTGATGAACAGCTGTTTAACACACTTGCAGATTGTTGAGTGAAAGGTGACAGAAGAAGCAGGCGGTCCCTGTCGCCATGGTTACAGGGCCGGTTTGCGCAGCTCTCGGCCGCGATGATGTCAGTTTTAAACGCGCGACCTTCAGCGTGAACAATAACGTGCTCTGTTCTGCCGCGTGCTTCACATAAACACCGCTTTACACGGTTTTCCACCCGCGCATAAACACACAGTGTGGGGCAGCGTCTCCGCCCGGAGCGGCGCAGGAGCAACGCAGGAGCAACGCAGGCACGGCGCGGCGTTATAATAAAGACCCAACCTGCTGGAGCGCTCTGCTCTTTATTAATATTTAAACATCAACATTACAGAGTGATGGAGAGGCTGGAAATAGAGCGAGGGGGAGGAGCTTGTAGGTCTCGGGATAGCAGTGGGAGGAGCTTTATAAATCTCAGGATGATCAAGCAGTGGAGCTTGTGGATATCAGGATGGCAGTGGGAGGAGCTTATAGATCTTCAGGGTGACAGTGGGAGGGGCTTATAGATCTTCAGGGTGACAGTGGGAGGGGCTTATAGATCTTCAGGGTGACAGTGGGAGGGGCTTATAGATCTT
>JAQQZT010000014.1:23238346-23250160 GCA_030068275.1 Clarias platycephalus | reverse complement strand
GGGGTTAGGGCGGTGAAGAGGGTCCGTGTGGTGGGCGGGGTTAGGGTGATGAAGAGGGTCCGTGTGGTGGGCGGGGTTAGGGTGATGAAGAGGGTCCGTGTGGTGGGCGGGGTTAGGGCGGTGAAGAGGGTCCGTGTGGTGGGCGGGGTTAGGGTGATGAAGAGGGTCCGTGTGGTGGGCGGGGTTAGGGTGATGAAGAGGGTCCGTGTGGTGGGCGGGGTTAGGGCGGTGAAGAGGGTCCGTGTGGTGGGCGGGGTTAGGGTGATGAAGAGGGTCCGTGTGGTGGGCGGGGTGGAGTTAGTGTTATAAATATGTCACTCTAGTGGGTGGGGTTAGCATATAATGATGATCAGGTTAGTGGGTGGGGTTAGTGAGATAAGCATCACTCTGGTGGGCGGAGTTAGCATGCTAATGAGGGTCAAGTCGGTGGATTAATATGATTTTTTCATGACAAATAGTAATTTTAATCATGTTAACTGTAAAAGCTTTGTGTAATGAGATGTGTGTAACTGTAAACAGATCGCACATGTGTGTGTTTATTACCTTCATCTTCTGTTGATGGTGGTAGATCTGCCAGGCGATCTGTACATGAACTGCACACCATTTCCCCGGCTTCTATAACACACACACACACAGATAAAGTACAGGGTCACAACCTTTATTACACACACTGCTCATTTTACAGATGGACACTAATTACACTAATTATAGCTTTATATTAATTATACATTAATATAATATCAAGTCGCAATAAACTGGACACTTACTCTCACTGAGGTCCTGAACGGATCAGTTAGCTGCAGGGAAAAAACACAACTGTCAGTCAAAATGTCAGATAACAGTGAGGTGTGTTCTGATTGGCTGAGAACAGTGAGATGTGTTCTGATTGGCTGAGAACAGTGAGGTGTGTTCTGATTGGCTGAGAACAGTGAGGTGAGTTCTGATGTGAGTTCTGATTGACTGAGAACAGTGAGGTGTGTTCTGATTGGCTGAGAACAGTGAGGTGTGTTGTGATTGGCTGAGAACAGTGAGGTTTGTTGTGATTGGCTGAGAACAGTGAGGTGTGTTGTGATTGGCTGAGAACAGTGAGGTGTGTTGTGATTGGCTGAGAACAGTGAGGTGTGTTGTGATTGGCTAACCCGTGGATCTTTCTGTAGGAGAGTGTGAGGAACTGCTCCTGGTCTCGCTGCTACATCAATGGAGTTTGAGGCCTAAAAAAAAACAAGAAAATGCTATAAGAACAGTTTTTAAAAGATATCAACTATTTCTAATGTTGGTTTAAAGTTTTAAAAATATTTAAACATCTACATGCAAATATCTCAAATGTTCAGGAAGATAACTGTTCGTAAACTTTATCCAAAATTACTGATCACATGACTAGCATAGCTAACCGGTTACAAAAGTTAGCAACTTTGCATAGTACAAACTGAACGGCTAAATCCAGGCATCTTATGTAGAGATTTTACACTCTCAGACAAGTGAATAAAAAAACCCTAATTAAACTGTCCATAATAACTTGAAATAACTAAAATAATTGTGATGATAATAATAAGAGCTGGAGGCGGGGCTTCAGGTCCTGACCTTTGGTTGAAAGGCTCCTTGTAGGGAGCTGAAGGGACCGGGGTGAGGGAGGAGGGGAGGCATCCCCGGCATCGCTGGAGGATACGAGGAGAAAAACTACACAACACAAACACACACAGAATTAAAACACAACCACCGTCTGACAACACTACAACCACACACACACACTTAGTAGTGTTCCTATTAAAATGCTGACAGTTACACGGCTACAATGATGATAATAATCCAGTGATATTTATAATAAATGATATGAAGTGTGTATGTGTGTTAGTCACAACAGTGAGGTGTGTTCTGATTGGCTGAGAACAGTGAGGTGTGTTGTGATTGGCTGAGAACAGTGAGGTTTGTTGTGATTGGCTGAGAACAGTGAGGTGTGTTGTGATTGGCTGTATTACACACACTTAATAAACTAGCTGTTAACTCCCGAGTGTGTGTTAGTTAGCTGGATCATGTTAACTGAGTTTGTAAGTTATGTAACTATCAATAATTATCTTCAGTAATTCTTTTGATTGTGTAAAGCTGTAACAATGTCAACTGTTAAAGCGCTATACAAATAAAATTTAATTACTATAGAAAGATAAACTGTGATATTTTAAACAGGTTCTGCTGCACAGTTATATTACAATAAATTATATTATTATAGTAAACATATATATTTAGTCTGTTGGACTAAATTTTATATTGAAATATTTATATTTTATATTGTATAAACAAAAATAACTAAATACATAAAATAAAAATTATGATACTAAAAACTCTAACATTTTATTCTATGATTTTTGTAAAAGAAATAGCTATTTTATTAACTTTTTCTTAAAACATTTTATCTCCTGTAAAATCACATTGTCTTGCGGAAATATTTCTTTATTGAAAAAAACAACAAAAAAACAAAAAACATTCCCACAATCCTCTTATAACAAAGATTCCATTGTATCAAAATGTTCTGAAAAGGTTCTCTTGTTATTTAAAAATGAAATCATTAAAGAATTATTTATTTCCTTTATTCTAAAACCCTTAAGATCTGCAGAAACTAATCCCGTCCTGTTGGACAGAGACACGGCGGTAAATAAAAGCTCTGAAAGTCTGACGGTGCTGCGGCTTTCTCTACAGATCAGTTCTGCTGCGTAATCCTTAATCTGTGAAGCTCTGATCCTCTGGCTTTCACACTTACACTCGACTGCCTCAAGAAGGGATTGTCCAGCTTTGGAGCGTACTTGTCAAACTGTAAGAGAGAGAGAGAGAGAGAGAGAGAGAGAGAGAAATAAAAAACACATCAGCACTACAAATGGTGTTTAAATGGAAAGCATGTGTGACCAACCAGGAGATGAAAGAGCTGCGTACGGGCAGCGAGGAGGAAGTGGAGTGTTTACGCAGCACAACCAGAACCAGACCGCGCTTAGCAAACGAGTTTCACTCGCTCGCTCAAACAATTACACAATTAGACAGCAAAGCAGCCGGCCGGCGCCACATCAAACGCTCGGACCGCAGAGACAAAGAACACAGATAACGCTGCTCTCGTACAATCAGTGCGGATCAAACGCTGCGATACGCTCTGCTGGAAAAACACTCTGGAATAACGCCGGCGTCCTGAGCGCAGGGTCGAGAGTGATGCCACCTCGTGCTTTTTCTTCATGCCCTCACACCTGAGCTTCTAACTGAAATCACTGCACTGTTTTTATTAAACTAAGCTTGATAATGTTCCTGCTAGAAAGCTGCCTATTTTAAGGCTGTGTCCCAAATCCAATTATTCATGGCTAGCTAGTACTTTTAGTGCTAGAACATTCAGAACTTCTTCCACTACAACTAGAACAGGAGCCATTTTGGGGTTCTGTCCCAATTGCTCAGGGAATTTATTAGCACTTAGGGCTCCATGTCAAAAACTAGATCTAGAACTTGTTTATTGTTTGTTGTCAATTTTAAGATCCTGCACCACACACTCTTCACTAGTTAGAGTGAAGTTACTAGTTCAGGAGGCCTTCTTAAGCTCTGTTTCAGACACAAGAACTTATTTCAGAGTAACACGTATACGGAAAGGACATTCTTCTTTCGGCTCTGTCCCAAATCTAATGCTACAGAAGTTACCTCTAGACTGTTTTAGGGCTCTGTTCCAAACACTAACACTTAACACTAATCCTGCAAGTGTTTAAGCTTTATTCTAAAAGCTTTACATGATTTATGTTCTGACCAGAACGCCAGCCGTTATTATGGCTCTGTCCCAAACTACAAAAATACACTCTACTTAGTGTTCTCAGTAAAGTCTTGGCCTCGTCCCAAATGCTACAGTTCCTCACTCTATACTTAGTCCCAAATCCTGATGTCTTTTTGTGCCCCTTATGAGTCTCAGCCATCTTGAAACACATGCCATGGAATGTGTGTGTGTTTGTGTGATACCCATAATGCACTGCTACTTATAAATGAAAAATTATAAAGTGTAAAGCTGTTTAGCGTCTATGTGTTCTCTCGTGCTAACCTCACATGCTAACTGTTAATTAAACATACTGTAGGTAATTCATTTCCTGACCGCTCTAACGCACGTGTATTTAAACCACACACTGCGTTTGGGATACAGCCCAAGTCTGAATCAGACCTGTGTGTGTTTTAGAATTGTGAGACAAAGAACGCTTTATATCTCTTAACTCTCTCTCTCTGCCACACACACACACACACACACACACACACACACACACACGTGCATGAAGGACATATAAGTCCAGTTCTGCTCCATTAGCCCAAATGTGAGAAAGAGAAAGGGACAGAAAGACAGAAAGAAAAAGGTAAAGAAAAACAATTAGGAGACAATAAATGAGACAATAAGAGAGAAAGACTGAAGAGTGATGGAGAGAATAAAGAGGGAAAGTGGGAGAGCGTGTAGAGAGTGAATAAAAAAATGAGAAAGACAAGATAAATTCCCACTAAAACTAAAAGGAGAGAGCAACAGGCAGATAAAAAAAAGAACAAAAGAAAGAAAAACAGAAGAAATGCACACACAACTCTTAATAAACATTTCAACAAGACTGTGTGTGTGTGTGTGTGTGTGTGTGTATTACACACTGTCTGACCCACTACACCTCATCTGCACTAATTAAGGCTTTAATTAAGACGCCATATTTCATCGTTTAACAATTAAGAGTATTCCATGTTTCCGTGTGGAATGCCAGCTGCTCGAGCGAGTCGTAACCACACACACAAACACACACACACACTTCATTAATTAAAGCGATTAGCCGGAGGGAGGGAGCCGGCTGCTGTTTCCGCTGGGGAGAAAATCAAAACACCAGCATCAGCTCTGAAAAAAGAAGGGAAGATTAGCGAGCGGCCACTGCGGAGGGAAAGAGAGTTAATTTAGAACACAGCCCGAGCGGACTGGTCAGAGGGAGACACTGTGTGTCCTGCACAGGGTGTGTGTGCGTGTGTGGTGTAGTTTGAGACGTGTCCCCAGATGTTTGTGGTGGTGTTTATGATGAGCTTTAATTAATAAATCCTCTCAGGAAATTCCTTTAGCTTAGCTTATATTAGCAAGAAAGCTAGTTTAGCATTGAGGTACTTCACCATTTAGCAATGCAACTTAACAATTCTCTCAGCTTAGCTTATATTAGTTAGCTAGCTAGAAATTAGCAGTGAAAATGATGAACATTTATGAATATGAGGAAATATTCCCTCTCAGAAATCCTGTCAGATGATGTTACAAAATTATAAAACAGATAGCATATATCAGGTAGCTAGTGTTAGCCTTAATGTTTGTGAACGTTTATGAATGTGAGCAAAAATCCTCTCAGAAATCCTCTTAAGTTAGCTTGTACTAGCTAAAAATCTAGCTAATCATTGTAGATCTGACTTAATCCTCTCAGAAATTCTGTCAAGGTAGCTTGTATTAGCCAGATAGCTAAAGTTAAAAGTGAAAACTATGAACATTTATATATACACAAGTAAAAATGTTTCAGAGAAATTCTGTTAGCTTAGCTTATGTTAGCAAACAGGCTACAATTAGGTACATTTATTAAAAAAAAAAACAAAAAAACAACAGGCTCGCATACCTTAGCAAGTTAGTTAGCACTATTAACCAATATAGGCTAGTTTAGCATTGTAGTAAATCATGTAACAATACAACTTAAAAAAAATCCTGTCACCTTAACTTCTGTTAGCAAGCTAGCTACAAATAGCAGTGAAAATGACGGACATTTCTGAACATGAGGAAAAAAATCCTACAAGAAATCCTGTCAGGTTAGCTCACAAAATTATAAACAATTAAAATCTCAAAAAACAGCCACCTCATATTAACTGGCTAGTGTTAGCTATAATGGTCGTGAATGTTTCTGAAAATGAGTAAAAATATTTTAGAAATCCTGTCAGTAGCCAGTATTAGCCAGCTAGCTAAAGGTAAAAGTGAAAATTACAAACATTTATAGATACAAGTCAAAATACCTTAGAAATTCTGTCAGTTTAGCTTAAGTTAGCTCATAGTCTACAGTTAGGAACACAAATTGAAAAATCCTCTCAGGAAACCCAACAGACTAGCACATCTTAGCAATCTAGCACTATTAACCAATACATTTGTTTTTAGGAAAATACATGTTAAAAGATTCTTTTAGATGAACATTTTATGTAGCTGGCTAACACTGTCAAGAAAATGAATGGACATGTGTGAATATGGCCATGGTACTGTAGCTAGCGCTGTGCAAGGTTGGAAAATGTGGAATTTTACTAACAGTGTGATTAAGAATTATAAAGAAATGCTGTCAAATAAGCATGTTAGCTTTTTATCATTAGCAATAAAGACGAGATAATTATAATATTTATATTCACATAAATATGGAATATAAATGCTGTAATGATTCTTAGCATGTTAGCTCATTGTAGCCAAAATGCATATACAGTGAATCATGCCCTATTTTTCTCTCTAAGAATAAACACACACACACACACACACACACTTGGTAAGGTATGCAATGCCTTAGGGGGATTAAGTGAAGTTTTTTGATGGCTAGTTGTTGGCGTTTTGCTCTTAATGGCCTCTCAGCACATGGAAGCGATTAGCTTTTATCAAAATAACTGGCTAATATCATGACTTTCATCAACAGTGAGGTCACCACCAATTTGGAACAGGAAACTGCAAAAAAACGAAACAAAAAAAATCACGATTAGAGTCACACGAAAGCAATAACCCACGTCTGACCATCTGTGTGAACCACAAGTGGTCGTAAATATGGTGTTAGCACGCAAATACCTTATTAACTTGTATTATTATGTTTGTATTTTAATTTCTGATTTCTGGCTAATGTTAATGTCATGTGTGTGATTTGGGACACGTCCTAATGTTTATGCACTATAAAGTGACTAGTGAACGGTGTTTGGTTTGGGACACGCCCACAGTGGACTGGTGTTTCTATGGATGTACAGTGTTTCTTCCTTAGGTCAGTGTGCTAGGTAGCATGTGAGAAGGGAATACGGAGTAGGGTGTAGGGAACAGGGATTAGGGAGATGTGTGGACCCCAGAGCGTGTGGTGGTGAAGGGCAGGGAAGTCGTTCTGATCTGGTCGTTTTTTTCGTTACTTATCCTCACATTTCTGGCTGCGGTACGCACCATGGGCGGTGCAGTGGGCGGCCCAATGATGGCGGGAAAAGGCGTGAAGGTGTGCTGATGCGTGTGCTGATGCTGGTGCATGTGCTGGTGTTGGTGAAACTCCGCCCTCAGGAGCGACATTTGGGACAACGGAGAGCCGGTCGCCCCCGGAGCCGACCCCCGACCCCGCTCGGAACTCTGAACCAGGAAGCGGTTGTTCAGCTCCTGCCGGAGAAGGTCATGATGCTCTGAGAAGAAAGAAGGAGAGCGGAAAGAGGGGAAAAGAAAAAAAAAGAAAAAAAAAGAAAAAAAAAAGAAAAAAAATAGAAGAGAGAAAGGAAGACAAAAAAAGAAAAAAAAAAAAGCACGGACGGCCAGTGAGTTTAACCAAACGGCGGGAAAAAGAAGAGAAAGAGGATAGTCACCTGGCTTTCTCTGTTTCTCCAATTCAAGCTGTGAGGGTTTTCTACGTGAGGGCTCATTGGTCGAGGTAAAAGTGTTGCATGTGACAATGTGCCAATCAGAATCCCCGAATGAGGCTGGCAATACATGATTGGTTGGTTGAATGATATCAACAGGCTGGTATCTGAAGACAAGAGAGAACCGAGAGTCACCTCAGCAGAAAACACACACGCCTTATTAAAGGAGTAGCTCAGCCAGGAACCAAACGTACCCCGAGTTCCCGTTACACACGGCGTGGCTAATGTCGCTAACACGCAGCTGAAGCTTAGAGCCACCAGTTTAGCAGGAGACACTGGACCTGGACGCCACAGTCGCGTCTCAGAGCTTTTAATCTAGCACGGTAACCATAGCAACGGACAGCACTCACAACAGCACACGCCCACAGCGACTAGAGCGATGCGAGATGGGAACGCAAAGTGAAAACGGCACAGAGCTTAGTGACACATCACACCAGCTAAAGCAGCTGTTTCAAGTGGGGGTGTGGCTTAATATTTAAAGTCATGTAGTGATGACGCTGGAAAATCATTTGCACGGTGTGAAGTCACTGAGACACGAGACTCTGATAAACTGGTGGCTGTTAGCTTCCGGAACAAGTTAGCTATATCAACTTCGGAATAACAGGAACAGCGTGGACGTCTCAGTTTTGGCCAAACGACACCTTTAACATCATCAAGTGTGTAATATGGAGCATTATTATTATAATGATTATTATTATAGTGTGAACTATGTTGGTCTCTATAAACCTTGTAAGCTGTATGTGTGGTTTATAATCAACACCAGAATTAATAATATTTACTCACCTTTAACCATAAACCATAACCATATTGCTTCCTCAAACCTCAGCTATATTAAATATATATAAAATGAACATAATCATATGTTCAAAAAATGTCTCGCACATTATCATGGAAAATATTTGTATAAAACAGTGTAATATGGATTTCCTTTTGTTTGTGATTTCATTTCATCACTTATTCATTATTACTCAGACAAGAAAGTCTTATTTTCTTTTAAACAAAAATATTTATTTAATTTTCTCTTTAATAAACCAGGCATATGAACAAAAACTTAAAAAAAAAATTCTACATTTATATTAATGATAAAATTGACGTATCACGATTGTTTGCTGTGGCGATTCATGTATCATCACACTGTATGTGTTTGCCTCTGAAGCGGTAAAATGTTTCTTTATAATCCTGCAGGTGCGCGCTAAAGTATTCACAAGGCACAGCGTCCTGTGTGGTACGAGCAAATTATATTGTAAATTATTATCATAAGTTTGTTTAGAATTGGGATTAGTCAGGGTACTGAAAAAACAAATATGTCTTGAGTCGTTGTTTAAAGCGTGTGTTTCCTGATAACACTGAATCTTACTGCAAAACGGACAGCTAAAAGGAGAGTGCGCGTTAGGTACGAGTCTGTATCGCGAGTAAGATTTCTGTAGCTGTAATAGACAAGAGTTAAACCTCGCACCATAGACACGTACATTAGCGATTGACGACGGGTTTGTTTAGGAGAGCTACAGCGCCACTTGTGGCTGTTAAATTTAGGAGAAATTATATAGAAAATATACAACAATCCCAATTCCAATGCCTGCAATATGTTCTGTATAGCGCCCTCTATCTTTTTCAAGAAGAACTGCTGTGAATTACAAACAGGAATGAAAGTCATGTCACCTCTCGATATGACATCATCACCATATCATGGTCGAATCCGATTAATATTGTGAATCTGTCATTAAAACGATTTCATAAATACCCTGATTAGATATGACATTTTTGTCCTAAAATTGTTAAAAAATGATTATATCTGGCCTTTATTCACCAGCTTCCCAAGTAGAGAATTAAATGTAGCCTGTTTCTTATAACAAAGGTTTGTAGCATTTAAACACTACGAACTTACTTCAAAAACATTAAAATTTAAACAAGTTAAACATCTAACTTTAAATTAAATGACACAGAGCTACATTGTTACCGATCAGCGCATATCTCTGACGCCTGTCATAATTTCTAAACAAACTTGGCAAATAATTCCCTCCTACACACAGGATGAAAATGTGTGAATATTTCAGAGAGCGCCGCCTGTAGGATTATAAAGAAACCACAACATATTATCGCCTCAAACGTCTCCGAAGTTGTGAGCGTGTTTGATCAAACTGAAAGCCAGCCAATTCCAGTCACTGGCTGATCGACCGGTGCGTCTCTATTATAAATCTAATAAATCATTTGCCGTTACATAAATCTGCACAAAAACAATAGCGATTCATAACTGAATTACTTTCCCCATCTCTAATAACAAAGTACTGAGTGAATAACGAACAGGTGAAAACGGCTAGTTGTTAGTTTTAAAGTTTAAATAGTACGTTAATTATGAAGGACTTCAGGAATCAGCCATTAATTACGAAAGAAATAACAAAATATTTAGTTTGAGATATGCTGCAGGAAAACCACCCTATAACACTCGCTCACGTAATAATAGCCGAGAAATGTAACACAAATCTGCGGCTTTTAATGTAATAATCCCACAAGCGGAATAAACCGCTGGTACACTCGCAGGGATTAGCTGTTTGTGGAAGGTGAAAATCCTTAACTTTGAAAATCGGAATAACTTCCCACAAATGTAATATTGCGTTTAAAATAAAATTTATTTATGTTTACTACATTTATTTTCTTTTTTAAAAACACAATGTTGTGTTAAATATATCGTGTACAATTTATATTAATGTGAATATGTCTCCATTAGAGAGATTTTGTGGGCGTGTTCAGGGCGGGGCCGCTAGCCGCGCTAACGAGAGAAACGGATCTGACTTTCTACACAAACTCCGGCGTCTAGATTTAGACTTAAACGCAGACGGAGAGCATGACGATGTGAGGGAACGCTTCCTGTGTCAGGGTTTGTAAACACTCTAATTTGAACATCTGCTGCTTTACCTCTCAGACTGATTAGGTTTCATTAACATTAATTAGTGTTTTCATCACTCAGGGAGGGAACGAGGCGCTCGGCGTTTTGGAGATAAGCGTTAAAGCTTCGCTCGTCTCAAACGCGGGACTGAAACAGAAGTGGCCACTTGTTTTTCATCCTCCAGACACGTGGAACTCGTTACACCGCATTAACACACCCTCAGACCGCCATCCTCACTCCCTTAGCTAGTGCATACCGGCTCTACTTTCACTTTCATTTACATTACAAATAAAGTCGTCTTCCCATCACAGGGTATCAATTATTATATTATAATGACTTTCATCTTTAACAACGAAAATCCTGATGATGTCACAGTGACACAGAGTTCCCTTTGCAGAACCCTAACGAGAGTTCTAGAATGATGGTGACAGTAATGCCTTACACCGAGCCCCGCTCTAGAACCTCCCGGTGATCTTTATGTACAAACCCTGACATCCACATGATACATTATTCCATTCTAGAACCCCAATCAGGATTGTAGACTACAATGAAGCTAATAAATAAATACATTTAATTAAAATATCATCATTATCAGGCGTATCAGAACTCTAGATCATAATTCTAGAGCGTTTTTGATAATGAAACAAGCTTTTTAAAATCCTGCTGACGTTACAATGTCACAAAACTCTGTTCTAGAACTCCAATGAGAATTCTAGAACATTAACGATGATAAAGTGATAATGAAACGGGCGTTTGATCTTTAATCACAAAACCGAGTGACGTCACGTTTGAATTCTGTTTTCTTAATTACAGACCAGAACCCGGGTCTAGAAGCTTCTAGAATCAATCAGTCTAGAACTCAGGATGATGAGTCCTGAGGTTCCAGCAGCAGAAGTGGAGTTTACGGTTTAATCCCAGCACCTGGCGATGTCATGATGACCATTCTAGAACCAGGATAAAAAATCTAGAACGGCGGGTGAGAACGAAACGTTCTGTCTTTAATTATCTCACAAAAATTTCTGCTTCAAAACTGACCGTTCAGATTCAGGAACTGAAGCTAGAGAGCTAGACCTTCACTCCTTCAGGGTTTAACATGTGACCCTAAACGCTGAGCTCTACGTGTACAGGTGGAGGGGTTGGTGGTGGTGGTGGTGCTCTTACCTGGGTAGGGCGTGGCGGCTGGGTGTCCAGGAACCACCAGGCTGTTGGTGGGTAAAGCAGGAGGAGGGGGGAGGGCAGCTGGGGGGGCAAACATGGCCGGATGGCGTGATAAGGGGGATAAATGGGAGGAGGAGCGCAGGGGGTAGTGG
>JAQQZT010000014.1:23200649-23210741 GCA_030068275.1 Clarias platycephalus | reverse complement strand
GGGGGGATGGGGGGTGAAGGGAATGAAGGATGAAGGGGGGGGGGGGGGGGGGAAAGAGCGGGGCTGAAGGGTGGAAGGGCACAATAATAAGGCAGCGTGTGTCAGTCTGCTGTAATGCGGAGGGGGAGAGGTGAAACCGCCCGGCTCGTCTCTGACATGTCTCCTGAGTCTCTCTCTCTCTCACACACACACACACAGTGCAGGGTTAGGAAATATAATTGGCCCTGACTTCTGTCAGCCTCCGACCGAGAAGGCGAGAAAGCGTGAGATACAATGTGAGAGAGAAAAGAAAGAAAGCGTGTTAAAAAGGGAAAAAGCGAGAGAAAGCGAGAGAGGAGAGACGGAAAGATAGAAACAGATACAAAGAAAAAGGAAGAGACAAGAGGATCGATGAAAAAGAGAAACGCAGAGAGAAAAACAGGAAAAAAAACAGAGAGACGAGGAGAGAGAGAGAATGCGTCTGTCCTCCGTCCCCTGTGCTGTCTCTCATTAGCGTCCCTCTCTCTCTCTCTCTCTCTCTCTCGCTCCAGCAGCACACATCACCATGCTAATTCGGTTTAGCTCGTGTTTCTCCTGGCACACACACGCCGGTCTCTCACATGTGGCTTTGGACTGCAGCTCGGCATTGTGGGTATCAGAATGAAAGCCGAGACCCCCGGGGGTGTGGTGTGACTGACGGCTCTGACGCTGAGCTCACATCCAAACACAGAGGTCGGGATTCGTCTCACACACACACACACACACACACACACACACACCGTCTTTTACTCGTACAGTTTTATGCTAAGCTATAATGCGACTCTGATCTATACGCGTTTATTAGCTGTGTTCTTTTTATAACTTTGCTAACGTAGCATGTCTGACTTTAAATAGAATAAGTTCATGCTAAAATTGCTAACAGTAACCAATCAGCACGCAGTCCCCGCCCAAAATGCTAACTTTTTATGTTATACATGCAGTTTTTTTAATGCTATGCTAGCGGTTTTCCACCCAAAATGCAAATGGTGACCAATCAACATGCAGTTCCCGCCCAAAATGCTAACAGCAACCAATAAGGACAAAGTCCCCGCTTGCAGACTTAATTTCACTGTAACCAATCAGCACGCAGTTCCCGCCTCCAATACCAATGTAAATTCAATTCAATTGTATTTATATAGCGCTTTTAACAATCGTTAATGTCTCAAAGCAGCTTCACAAAAATGAAAAGGATTTTGTTTAGAAAATAAAATAAAATTCTAACATGGAATTTCTGATCTGCAGCCAGAAGAACCTGACGCGGCCGTGTGTGTCCTCAAATCAATCAGTGAACAGAGACACGTCACACACTTCACTGTCCATCACCATCATCATCATCATCATCATCGGCACAGGGTCACTGGTGTTAGCTGGCTAGCTTGTTGCTAATCAGACCAGTGTGTGTGTGTGTGCGTGCGTGTGTGTGTGTGTGTGTGTGTGTGTGTGTGTTCGGTCCGCGCCGTGTGGCCTGATCCTCTGGCGTCCGATCTCTCGGTACATAACTCGCACTTCTCATTTCTAAGCAGCGTAATCCCTTCTGTTCCACAGCGCACTGTTTCCTAACACGCTCGCTGAATAAGTAAACATTAAAGCTTAAAAAATCTTTCCAACAATAAAATCATAAACTCTGATAAAACGTTAAACAAATATTATCATGTGAAATAAAATGTAGAAATCGGCTCATGCCTAATTCAGCAGTAATTATGTGGACGGCCACAGAGACACGAAAGTTATGTGCTTTTCTTCATGTGGCTTTGGGAGGAACTTTCCACACACACACACACACACACACACACACACACACACACACACACACACACACACACACACACACTCGGAGTATACCATGGCCAGAAAAAACCCAAACCAGATGTTGCAGATCAGCGCGAGAGGAAAAACAAGCGCAGGAACGACAAACGGTTCACATTAAAGCTAATCAGACAGAGAGGGGAGAGCGGTCGAGTTACGGCGCGTATAATTCGGTTTCTGCGGCGGAGAACGCAGCCAAGAACAGCGAGATGAGAGAGAAACTCAAATTACATGGAAGAGAAGTCGACTCTACCGCCGAGCCCGGGACGCAGAAAACCCCCAGACATCTGCACACGGAGCCTCTCGCCGAAAAACCGCCTTCGAACCGTGACACCGTACAAGCGCCTCTGACGTCATTCCTTAATTATTATATTTATATTACAAAAATGAGGCCAGAAACACCAACGTTACTGACCGGCACACGTCTCACAACAGCTACTCCGGTGTAGTGTGTTTTTTCATCATGTGACCTTTAAACACCGCTATCTCTCATTAACGCTAGTTAGGTGCGTAGCTTAAGTTAGCTAAATCGAGGGAACCATTAGAGACGGGAAGTAACAATCGATTCAGTTACGCGTCATGATTACTTTGTGTGGAAATTCCTACGTTTGCATTTGAGGTGGCAACATTTTGCAGTTTCTCTATAATCCTACAGGTGGCACTCTAAACTATTCACACCCTGGCAGGCAGCGCGGCATTCTGTGTGTTTAGAACTGAAAATAATAATAATAATAATAATAGTAATATGGATGAACATTGTGTTAGTTACAGAATCACAATACAAACCGAGGTACGGTGACAACATCGGCTCGACCCCTGGGGGCTCCGAACTCTAGTAACCATGGCAACAAGCTAATTCTTACAGACCGCCTGTCAGAACCGCAGAGAAAGTGGGCGTGGCTAACACGTGATCACAATGCGGTCTTGTTATTGCAGGACAGCGATGTCTTTTTCCCCCCATTATTTTCTATTATTATTTTTTCTCAGAGTTTCTCTCACACATACACACTTCCATAAATTTTCTCTTCATTTTTGTGAAGCTGCTTTGAGACACGTGACCGTTGTTAAAACCGCTATATAAATACAATTGAATTTGCTGTTGGTTCATCACATGTTGATTAAAGTTTTTGCCTTCATTTTAATCAGAGCTGTCAATCAGGAGTGGATTAAATTGGAGTAAGTTTTTAGCGCGTTGTGATTTTTAAATTCGATTCAACAGCAGTGATGAAAAGTTTCTGATTAGTTTCAAGCAAGCAGGTTTTGAAATATTAAAAACTACTAAAAATATAAAAAATACTTAAAGTATTTAATAAATACTGAAACACTGTAACTTCAAGATCTATTTTTTTTTTTTGTATTAATAAGTATTAATTTATTGAAGTTTGTATTCGAGGTGGTGAAATGTTTTAGTTCCTCTATAATCTTGAACTATTCACACACTAAACCTGTATATTTATAAAATCATGATTTGAATGATCTTATTATGGTGATTAAATCGCACTGGGCCGCGTCCCTGGTGATTCCCGTCACCAGTAACTTGTGCTGTTGACTGTTTAAATGTGACATCGTACAAAGCGGTTCTCTTGCAAAACACAAGTATTTGCGGAAAATAAAATCAGTTTGTATTCGGTGTAAAATCAACCAACAAATAATCGAATAAGCTGCACTTTTATTTGTGGAGATATTTGTACACCTGCTACACGAGACACACCGTGATCAAGCGTCTGAAACACACACACGTGAGTCCTGCAGGCCGTTTCTCAACACTCGAAGGAATGACGTCTTCTGTCGTTACCGGCGCCGTCGTTACCGTCTCTACAGACTCCCAGAAATAATCCAGGCGCTCCGTCCTCCCTCAGGCGTGTTTACTGCGAGCGTCGAGATGAGGAGACGACAAATAATTCTGGTGTTGAATCTAATGAGACGTCCTGGGACAGCAGGAAGTGGGTTAAAATGTTCCTCTTCTTTACAAAACTACAAATTACAGGGTATTAGTGCTGAGCTGGAGCGTAAGGCTGCACTTCCTCGCCGAGTCGGAGATCTGGGCCGCTCACTAAACCTGGGATTAAACTAAAGCCTAAAGCAATAAAGGGGACTTTCAGTGGGGACTCGACGCTGGCGTCGCAATTTAGGAACCCGAGCCTTGGCACAGAGCCGGAGAGTCTGAGCGCGGAGTTTATTCCGTCAGCGATCCGACGCTAATCGACCGCCTCCCTCGGCTCATCCACATTATTCAGGAATCTGTTATTTAACACTCAGACACGTAGCAGGCTGACGTGCCTCGGAGCGCTCACTATGCTCTACAGCCTTACCCTGCGCTCCACCTCGTCACCAGGATTCCTGCAGAAACATCTCCAGAACGTTTCCTGGACTGTTCTTTTCTCAGTCCTCTGAAGCATCTCCGCCTTTGTGAGGCGCTCGGCGCTAAACACCACAGCTGTCGCACAATCTGTGACGGTGTTAATTACCCCAGCGTCAGCAGCGGCTCGTCGGCTTCGCACTAACGAACGCACCTTATGTTCGCCGGAACGCCGGACGCCCCTCTGTCCCGATATCAGCTTTTATTTTTTACAGTTCTCGACCATGTCTCAATGTTCCCGTGTTACAGTCACATAAAAAAAAAAATAGAAAAAAAAGACGCTTCGTTTGTTACACAGACATCAAACACCACAAATTTAACAATAACAGTTTAAACATGATGGGCACAACACTACACAATCACCGCCGTGGCACCATTAATACACACCTCAGCTGGTGTGTAGCAAGTGATCACACACACCACAACACCACACAACACAACACCACATCAAACACCAGCACTCTCCACCATTAAACACCATTATCCTCCATCATTAAATACTGCAATTCCCCATCAAACACCAGTATCCTAAATGATCAAACAGCAGTATTCTTCACAATTAAACACCATCATCCTCCCTTCCAAACACCAGTACTCTCCATCACCAAAGACCGTTAATATCCATCATTAAACACCAGCACTGTCCATAATCAACCACCAGTGTTCCCCACTAAACACAGTGCTCTTCATCATCAAACACTTTAATTAAACAGCAGCCTTCATCATTAAACACTAATATTTTCCATTAAACACCAACAGTCAGCACCAGCAGTGTGAGAATTCTGATGAATATAGAAGAATAATGTCCTGTTAAGTCACATGAAACACATAAATGGTGCGTGTGGCATGTGAGGGAACAGGAAGTGACATCACTGCAGGTCTCGCCCTCCGGTCTTTGCGAAGCTCTTAGTGTTTGTTCTGAAAGGCTCGCGCTCTCAGTAGAACATTATGGAAAGCTCTAATGTCCCGTATCGCTCCGCGTCTCATCTCTAATGCACTTCGGTATTTTAAAGCTGACAGCGTCTGCAGAAAATAAAACCTTTATAAGATATAAATCCACCTGAGACGGGAGAGCGTTATAATTCAGACGAGTCGCGGCGGCGTGCGGCGGCCATCTTTAAAACTGCTCAGAGTGCAGAGAATTATGGGGCACTTAGGGTAATGGAACACTTTTTTCCAGATGGCGTGACGGAGGCGACGTTCACTCCTCTGTCTCATCTGTCTATCATTAGAGGGGAAGAACAGCTGGCAAATGGCAGGTCTGAGCCGGAGGCGCGAACAGCCTGACACGCCGCGGCGGCCATGTTAGATTAGGAGTCAAACAGGTAATAAAACACCTGAAATACCAGCATACGGCAACATTCATCATCAAACACCATCACAATGCTGTGTTCTTAAAGAAACACACACACAATCGCCACCAGGAGCAGTGTTTACATACCATCACATGCCTTCACACACACTAACAAACACCATCACACGCCATCACACACACTAACAAACACCATCACACACACTAAAACACCATCACATACCATCACGCACACTAAAACACCATCACGCACACTAAAACACCATCACACACACTAAAACACCATCACATGCCATCACACACACTAACAAACACCATCACATACCATCAAACACACTAAGAGACCATTACACACACTAACAAACACCATCACACACCGTAACAGACACTAACAAACACCATCACGCACACTAACAAACACCATTACACACACTAAAACACCATCAGACACCGTAACAGACACTAACAAACACCATCACGCACAGTAACAAACACCATCACGCTCAGTAACAAACACCATCACGCACAGTAACAAACACCATCACACACCGTCACACACACTAACAAACACCATCACACGCCATCACACACACTAACAAACACCATCACACACACTAAAACACAACACACACCGTCACACACACTAACAAACACCATCACACACCGTCACACACACTAACAAACACCATCACGCACAGTAACAAACACCATCACACACCGTCACACACACTAACAAACACCATCACACACCGTCACACACACTAACAAACACCATCACACACCGTCTCACACACTAACAAACACCATCACACACCGTCACGCACACTAACAAACACCATCACGCACAGTAACAAACACCATCACATGCCAACAAACACCATCACAGAAACTAATAAACACCGTCACACACACTAACAAACACCATCAAATGCTATTAAACACCATCACACATTATTAAATGTTATTAAACATAATCAAACGCAATCATACACCATCAACCACCATCACACACCAACATACATCATAACAAACACCATAACTCCTTTAACACACCACCAAACACCAATTACTGCAGTCTTTACATTCAAACAACTCACTGTTACACACCATCACACACAATTAAACACCAACATACAATTAAACACTCTCACACGCCATCAAACACCATCACACATCATCAATTACCATTAACTGAGGTGTTCACATTCAAACACCGTCAAACGCAATTTATTAGTGTTATATAAAATTATAATGCACTAAATGGAGGGTGCTGGTGATTAATGGAAAAGGTTGGTGTGTGTGTGTGTGTTTGGTGTTGCCTTAACACCAGATGCTCTTAGATCAGCCCTCGGCCTGGCCCTTAGCTCCGCCCCCTACCGCGGCTCGTGACGAAGGCCGGAGCACTCGAGCGTCTTCAGCCTCCACTACAGATGAAAGGCGTTTAAGAGCGAGACACACTCGACTAAAGAGCACAAAAACACACTCGCTCTCGTTCCTTTCATTTCTTCCAAAAACACAGGATCTGATTGGAGGGTGAGAGAGCAGAGGATCATGGGAAATATTCATCAGGTGGCTCGGGGCTTTGATGTGAAGTGGCTGCTGCTAATCTGCTCGCCTTTAAAACGCCACATCAACAAGATGAGTGGCTCGACCCTGCACACCCGGCTGTGTGGGAGGCGGCCGAGTGCGCGCGAGCGTGTGTGTGTGCGTGTGTGTGTGTGTGGACACTGTAAAATCTAGCTCATCCAGTGACTGACCCATGACTCCAAAAATACCATTCGAATTGCTTTACCTTGACGTTTATGTGTGTGTGTGTGTGTGTGTATGACATTTAAGAAGAAAAGAGGCTGAGGGGAAAAGACGTCAACTGCCTGGACATCTCAAAACATAAAGCTCTTGCGTGGGGCAAAAGGTCACATGTCACTTCCATTAAGACACGAGCACTAAACCCCTGAGGAACACACACACACACACACACACATATATAGAGCACCATAAAAATAAGCAGATAAAAGCCGGTTCTGTTTGGTTGGTTCCCACATGGCAACATGCCGCTGTATTTATAACCTTAATGGCTAAAACAGAAGCTCAGCGCTAACGCTAGCTGCTAACGCCACTGGTCCTGGGTTTCCCGTTAGCGTAGCTAGCATGACCGTGGTGTGGTATGTGGGGCACTGAGTGTGTGTGTGTGTGTGTGTGTGTGAGGCACTCACACTGCACCCTACACTGTTTTTGCGCTCTTCTAAGGGACAGAACCTGAACAAACACCCCAGCACTGTCAGCCTGGGGGCGTGTCCTAAACCGAGCATCCTGTACACTTTATGCTTTAAAGTACATATAAGCATAATCGTTTCTCAGTGGGCGTGTCGTAAACCACACTTGTTATTGTTATTAATATCATAGCAAAGTGTTAAAAAGGTGTGCTTTTGAGTATTTAAAGTAAAAGGTGAGTAAACTTTGCGTTGTTGTTGTTAAAGCTGCGCTGTGGTGTGAAGATGGACAGCAAACACGCCGCTTTGATCTGTGTTACACTTTTCTGTTCTAAACCTCCAGATATCAGCAGTGTGTATTTTTTTCACTCTGGCCAGGGTGTGTGTGTGTGTGTGTGTGTGTGTGATCTGCTTCGACTTTGAGATTACACACCACGGCTGATCTCTCAGCCGCTTATCTCTCGCTTCTTTGCCTTATCGTCTGAGCGCTGATAAACAGCGAGGCCAGGAAGCCCTGAGCGCGCTCCACTCCAGCGCCACGCCGCACCACGCCATGCTACACCGCGCCAATACCGCCCGGCCGGCCAGATTAAAGGGAACGAATAAATATGTCCTGATTTATACTGCATCACACACACACACAGTATACACACATGACATACATTACACTGCAACATGGAAACACACACACATACACACACACGGATTATGGATAAATGGACACGATTCAGAATGTCAAAGGTCACATTAAGGTCAGCCCCAGGGAATTCTGGGAGCCTGAACAACACACATGGCTATATTCTAAACTGGAAGGTTATTACATTTCACAAGCCTGTCATAACTGAAACCACACACACACACACACACACACACAGAACGAGAGAGAGAGAGAGAAATAGAGCAGCGCGGCAGAGACTCGCAGTAATAAATAACGTGACTCCCATGATGCAACCTGGGTGATGAATATCGATTTACACGTGACATCTGCGACGCAAAGCGACGCTGCGCCGGCTGTCGGCCGCAATTTACACCCGCGCCAAGTGTGTGAGGAGGCATCGAGTTCAAGTCCTGCATGCAAATCCTATTCAAATGCAGTGCGGCCTCAACGCCGATGTGTGTGTGTGTGTGTGTGTGTGTGTGTGGTCAAACGCAGAATTAAATTCAGCCATGTTTTCTATTATCAGTGTATAATTGTATTATAATGTATTATAATGTAGTATAATGTATAATACTGTAATCTCTTTATTAAATCCTCCCTCATGTTTTATTACTGTTACTATACAGATGTTACTGTGTGTGTTTCATTGTCCAACACAAGCAGGTATTTTGTATCAGATATAAAGATCTGTTTAAACGTCACTCTGACGTGCACAACATTACTGTACACACACACACACACACACACACACACACACACACACACACGTACCGTGTGTATTTCACACCACACGTTTTATCACAAAGATACAGCTTGATTTCAGGTTTTTCATATTGTTATAAATGAGCAACACAACACACTGACACACACACATTATAAAACACACACATTCTCTAACACACCGTTCCAGCAACGGCTCTGCACTGATTTATTCAGAGCTCAGGTGTGTATTTTATCGATTAATGTATTTTTTACACACAGACAAACACTACATATCAAACACTACTGTATTTATACACACACACACACACATATATATATATATATCTTCTTAAAAATATATACTGAATTATATTTCTACACAAAATACATCAAACACAATGTAACACCTGCTCTGTGTTTACTGATTATTATATACAGATTACACAGATTATTGATTGATTTATTATTTAATTTCCCATATAGTCACATGGCATATATCATCTATAACGGATTAATTGATGATTATGTATTTATAACACACACACAATATACAGTTAGAAAATATATTCCACTCTGATTCTTATTTAGGAATAGAAATCTCGTTTTTTATGTATTATTATTATTATTATTATTATTATTATTACAAATAATAATCATTTAACACACATGTGCATATTACAAAATATTCATAGAATTATTCCAATGCTGCATGATTAAATATTGTTATCAAATAATGTTTAATTATTACTATTATGATTATTATTTATTATTGTTACTATTTTTATTAATAATTATTATTAATATTATTATTAATAACAACAATAATAATAATAATATAGAAAAAAACAGGTGAGAAAATGACTTTCTTTCAAAAACCCGAAATCACACACACACACACACACACACACACACACACACACCTATCCGAACAGCAGAAATGATGCCGACAATTATAATAATTTCTGATCATGTGCAATATTTCTAAGCAAAGATCAAAAATCCAAAGAAAGCAGGTATAAAGCAACAT
>JAQQZT010000014.1:23161953-23177581 GCA_030068275.1 Clarias platycephalus | reverse complement strand
ACACACACACACACACACACACACACACACACACACACACACACACACACACACACACACACACACACAGACATGACAAACTATAGGAGAGAGGAGGCGTGGCCTGTTATGTCAGTGCTAACATTAGCTTCATTTTCTGGCTTGCTATGTTCTGTTCATGTAGCACACTGCGGAATGATAAGTAATGAAGAATCGGAATCACTGAATCATTACAGACTCTGATTCACTGAAGTAATGGTTTAACATTACTAATGTTATACAGTCTGAATCACTAAATCATTGGTGATATCGAATCTGATTAACTTAATCATTAGTAATGTTATATAGTCTGAAGCACAGATTTAGTAGTAGAGTTCTAAACTGTGAATTGTAAAGTTATGAACCCTGATTGAGTGAATTCATTGCGACGTTATCGAGTCTGGAACAGCCAGTGATTTCGACACACTCAGCGCGGTGAAACCTGCCCATGGTTGCATGTGATTGGCTGATTTTGATGATGCCATCACATTATTTCTTTCCAGAACCTTCCACAGAGCAGCACTTTTCACAGGAAACACATTTTCACACACACTTTTCAGAAACATCTGGATGAAACCCCTACTCCCCCCGCAGCGCTTGGTAAACACTGCCTTCTGGAAAGTTTTAACTAATTACAAGTTCTGAGATGCTATTAATGTTCTAGGCCAGGTTCAGAAATACGATGTAGGCCAGACCTCGACGCAATCTCCCTCGACCATCAACACGAGAGTTAGCGAACAGCTCGGTCTGAGGCCCGCCGCATTCCACCCGGGAGACGGAGCGCGTCTGTGTGTGATTTAGCTTCCAGTTCCAGTTTGACACAGTTTAAAGAGCTCTAATTGAGAACAGAACAGAGGGATGAAAGAAAAAAAAAATCACACATTGTGTCCTCTTCCCCTGCGCTCTTTTGACTGAGGGAAAAACACGCGGAAAAAACGTGCTGAAGAAAAAAACTTGAAGGAAGATTAGAGCCAAGTGCACTACATTTTAGTGCTAAATCTTTTTCCAGACTAAAAGCTAAATCAGTGTCTCGCTAAATTCTAAAGATGCTTCTTTACTTGATTAACATAAAACAACTAAAACCGCCTCGACCATGAAGCTAAAAAACTTAGCTAAGCTTTTTAAAAAGGTAAACTAATACTTTGGAGAAAGCTAAGGCAACTCAAAAAGATAACTCAAAACTATGACGCCTAATCAAGCTAAAATGCTAGCTAGATAGCTAAGGCAAGGCAGGAGTACAAGGCTAACATTGTAAGAGTTATAAGAGTTTTGAAACCATTACCATTTCCTGGGAAGTTAAAATGCTACGGCAGCATGGCACGCTTGGGAAGCCAAGACTTAATGCTTTTCACAAGAAAGCTTCCACTCTGCCTTCTGGGAAAAGGTTCACTCCTAGGAAGATAATCCATTAATGCGGCACAAGACTAAGCTCAGGACACTCAGGAAGCCGAGATCCTGTGAAAGCTAACACACTTAATGCTTTTAAATAAGGCTAAGCTATGACCTAGCATGCTATGACAAGCTAAGTCTAAAACGCTAGAGATGCAGGATGTAGTGTTTATAGGCAGAAAGATGAAAGCAGATGAAAGAGACTCTCAGAAGCCATGCAGATAAACTGGCTCAGGGAGTCACTACTGGTCAGTGGGCGGTCATTCTTCTGGGTTCATTCTTTTCTTTTGCTGCCTCTCTCACTTTCACTTGTCTCATTTCCTTTCAGTCTACCCCCTTCTTTTCACTCTGTCATTCTCTCCCACTCTCTCGCCACCCCCCCCCCCCAATTATTGTATAGTTATGGAAGTTATGGAAGAACTCATTTCTTATTTATTAGATGCTAACCAACTAGCGCGCCTCCTGACAGTCCTGTTAATGACTTGTCTCTCTCTCTCTCTCTCTCTCTCTGTCTCTCTCTCTCTCTGTGCAGATGGGATGTACAGGGTGGGGGGAGGGTTGTAGACCCGAGGGAATAGCCGAAGGCAGACAGACAAATACCCACTGACAGGTGTGTGATTAAATCAAAGCTACAGCCGTAAGTATCGACCTGTCACTCGCAATTTACAGTCCCGTGACATCATCACACACACACACACACACACACACACACACATACACATACATTGTGGAGATGTCCCAAACCACACTCCCTATTTATTTGTTACTATACAATATCATCACTGTGGGCATGTCCCAAACCACACGCCCTATTCACTAGTCAGTATATAATATCACTATAGTCATGCCCCAAACCACACACCCTATTTACATAACCCCCTCAATGTGGGCGTGTCCCAAACTACACGCCATGTTCACTAGTAGCTATATAATAATTAACACCGTGGGTCACTACTCACTATTCACTACATAACAGTATAATTGTGGGCATATCCCAGCCACACACCCAATTCACTAGTCACTATACAACTAAGTGTCCCATATAGTGATATGAAATCATACAGCCTATTTATTAGTAACTGTATAATACCATCTCTGTGTTCCCAACCACACACACTATTCATTAGACACTATATAACATCATTTCTGTGGGTGTGTCTCAAACTGCACACCCTATTCACTCCTCACCATGGTAACCTATATCACATCCCATAATACACCATTAGTATCAGTGTAATTCTTCAGACATGACCATGGTAGGCATCACTGGACTTTATAGGGTACCAGGGTAGGTAGGGTGGCACTTCAGTGGGTTCCGTGGTACTATTTTGTTGTTGCATAACAACATCACTGTGGGTGTGTCCCAAACCACACACTATTCATTAGTCACTATATAGGGGTTAATGCCCTTCTCAATCCATTGTGGACATGTCCCAAACCAGACACTCACCATTAGCCCATGGTGTGTATGGAAAGGTACAGTCCATGTGTGTCATAGGTTTATGACTAATATACTTAGCCCAATGTTCAGGATGATGATGATGATTCCACATTACCAGGTTAAACTTTATTGTGTGTTCTAATTAATCTTTTTAAACGAGGCTTTAACGTGTTTTATTGAGAATTATATAATGCATGGAAATGAGCGCTTTAGCTTTAACAGCTCTGCAGTCACGCTGCTACATTCTGATGGGTTTTAACACTTCTCCAGATCAGAGAGCCGAAACGTCCCCTAACCCCTACTGTCCACCTTCATATGTGTGTGTGTGTGTGTGTGTGTGTGTGTGTGTGTCTATGAGAGAGGGATTTAGGACATGTTCATAACAGGTTGAATGCATTGCCCTTGTTGATGATCGTGTGAATAGTGAGTAGTGTGTGTGGTTTGGGACACACAGTGAGGGCACTTTAGTTTATATAGTGAATAGAGTGTGTGTGGTGATTTAGATATGCAGTTAGCACTATAGTAAACTGCTAGTTATTAGCTTCCATTTCTTGCTAGCTACATTAGCCCCGCATCTTCAATGGAAACAAATAAAGAAGGAAACGCGTGCGCGTGTGTGTGTATGAGAGTTCTGTGTACATGCTGATAAGCTTCATATCTCACATATCTAATCACATTATGGCTCGTCTCGTCTGTGCGAGCGTGCAGCCATTACGGTGTAAAAGTGCTTCAAGCGATTTCCCGCCGCTGAAGGTCATTTGAAAAGTGCAGCGAGGAAATGAGCATATCTATATCAGCGCCTTGTAAAATTTTACGACGCCGTTTCGCAACGCTGTATAAAACGGTCGTGGAAAACGAGCTGCAGTAGATTAACCTGACGACCCTGACGTCTGAGCCAGGGAGAAGGCACTCCATGAAGGAAAGTGAGTTAGTGTAGTAATCAACGCTGTGCTAAAAAATGGCAGTGTATCACCGCGTTTATGATACGTTCCACAATTTATACATTTTGAATTTGAAAACATCAGACGGCTTGGAGTCGATGGCTTGACATTTCTAAATACAGAAATTCCCAATATATTAGCTTGGCTAGCTAATGCTAATTTGACACAGTGCAGCGTTAGTTGTTGAGCATTTACCATGTAATTAATAAACACATCTGAGGTAAATGTCCTCGTTTCGGGTGGTTCTATATCAGTTCCACTCTCACTGTTTATGTATACAGCTACATTAGCTAGCTGAATCATTAGCCATACAGCAAGGTTTCTGTTATTAATTCCCCAACACGTCTAAGGTATACTGTAACACTCCGAGTGCTTGATAGATAAACTGTTATTAGCTATGTTTGTGCTTTTGTTCTGTGATAAATGTTACCTTGTAAACTATAGTACATCCCATAATACACCATTAGTATTAGTGTAATACTTCAAACATGACCATGGTAGGCACCACAGGACTTTATAGAGTTACCAGGGTAGGTAGGGTGGCACAGTGGGTACCCTTTTTGGTGAATTCCATTGTACTTATTGGGTACCACATTGACTACCAAATTTCAGCAGGTATTTATGTGTGTATGTCGGTACATACTGTACCATATTAGAAATGTTACTACATACTACTGGTGTGGTATAGTACATGCAGCACCTGGAGTACAGTACGATGGTATTCACCAAAGAGATGAACACCTCTAGATGTTACTATATACATATTACCATTACAGTACATAAAGCTCCATAACATGTGTGTGACGGTATCCTGGTACATATTCCATAGTACCTTTGTACCAAAGTACAGTCTGGGCCATGGTAGAATTGTGTACCGTAGTGTTATACGTGCACTATATCAGCACAGAATAGGTGCTATTGGACTACCATGGTACCTAAACTATGAAAACATTTCTTATGGGTTGCCTATATTTTTCTGTTGCTTAGCAACAGTGTTAGAACAAACAAGGAATCACAGTGTGTTCTCTTACTATGCAGTAAGTTTGGTTAGCGGGTGGATGCTAAGTGTAACTCTGGTCTATACTCAGTAATGTACCAACATTTCTGAGGTAAATGTTGATGTTCCGGATGGTTCTGTGTCGTTTCCACTCCTGCTGGTCCTGATAAAAGACTTAATAGTATGTACTGGATAGCTAAGTCTCTTTTCCAGCAATAAAACAGGAGTCCTTCCTGTTGCCTAGCAACAATGCTATTATTAATTTAAACATCAAATAGCAAACATATAGCGTATATATTTTGATAGTGTGCTTAGCATTGCTGTGTCTGCTGTCATTTTTAAAGTGATGTCTCAGACAGTCTTTAGCCAATTAGCTTGACAGTGGTTTATTATACCATGTTCCGACAAAATGCTAGCAATCTTATCTATAGCAAAAGTGCTATACTTCAGTGGTAAATCTGTAACCGCTAATCCCTCGATGCTTTCCGGAGTCTTCTCTTTTGCAACATCAACAATATTCTCACCCGTGTCCCTCTGAATGGGCTACGTTTTCACTTTAGGAGTGTCGTCGCGTGGCCGATTTGTCTCTTAAATCCCACAACGGAGAGCCATAACGCGCTATCGCTCCTGCACTCATCTTTCACGCTCCTCTAGAGACCATGCCGCTAATGCTCTTCCTGCCCGCTAACTCCACTTCCTGGAAGTGCAGATCTCCTGTGGGCCATCAGACGCTGCATTAGCGCAGACAGATAGCTGGAGACAGAAAAGCAAGAGAGAGGGTGGGGGGATGAATGAGAGAATGTGCTGCGGCGCTCCTCCATTCCTTTTCCCGGACCCGTGATGAATTACTCATGCCTGCCTGTGGCCTCCAAAGCTCACTCCAATTCCTTCCCTCGCTCCTTCATTCGAACGCTCCCAAAGGCTTGTCTGTACATTAGCGCATCAAATGCTAGCGTACGCTGAAAAATCCCCTCAGAACAAAAACAAAGCGATGGAGAATGAGAGAGAGAGAGGGAGAGAGAGATGCTGAGAGAGGACACGACAGGAATGATGAACTGAGTCTCAAACCCTCATTATTGCTCTCAGTGCACCCTTACTGACTTCCCCATCCACTTTTTTGGGGGGGATTTTTCCTTGATTTTCTCCCTAATTTAGTCGTGTCCAATTGCTCCCTGTCACTAGGGCGCTCCCACATTAAGGCTACTATTACCACTCAGTCGGGAGGGCCGAAGACTATCACATGTTTCCTCTGAACCATATGAAGCCAGCTGACCGCATCTTTTCAAACTGCTCACTCGCACCGCGGAGTAACACACTCGGAGGACAGTGCTATCCGCTCCTTCCGCGCGTGCGAGCTCACAGACGTCCCTGATTGGCTGTAGAGCCGTGATTAATGTGGGAGCACGAGTACCTCTCATCCCTCCTCTCTGAGAGAGCTCGGCCAATCAGCTCTCTCTAGAGCTCCGGCTGCGAGAGGTTACAGCATCACCCGGGAATCGAACTCGCGATCTCCAAATGATAGGGCGAGCACTTTACCACTGCGCCACTCGGAGGCCCCATTCCCGTCCACTTGCATCAGATTCCTGGCAGCTAAGTCGCTACTTTAAAATAGGTTAGCATAGCAATTAACAGGCTTGTCTCACCGCTCTTAGCCCAGTCTTTTGGAAGTCAAATGTTTCTGCTTGAGCAGTGACACAACCTTGACATTTTTAAATATGAAAATTTACAAACATGCAAGTTAGCTTAACGCTTTCCAGTCGATGCGAAGTGCAAATACAGAGTCAGTCTTGTTGTTTTGAGCCTTTTCTCACAATTTAAACAACATATCTGAGGTAAATATTGACCTTCTGGATGGTTCTGTCTCAATTCCACTTTCATCCAGTCTCTGTTTATGTACATACTGAATAGCTAGCTAGCTAAATGGTAATTTTAGCCATGTGCTGTTTTGTTAGTTATTCATCAAGACATCCAAGTTATTTTTGCTAACTTTATACTAGTTAAGAATGCTTGATTTAGAGCTAGTTGTTAGCTAAGCATTTTAAAATTCATTTTAAGACACCTGTCAATCCAAGGTTAAGTTTAGAGGACGAAATAACAGAGAGAAAATGAGGAGATTAATCCTTATACTGCTGTCAATATATAATAGCGAATGTACGAAGAGCTATGGTGTTTAATTACACTATAACACACTAATGATTTAGCTTAGCTGATAGCTAATTGTCTATCATTTTAGCCTAACTGATTGAGCTTGTTTATTGACATAGATGACACAGTTCATCAGATAGTTAATATACAGTATGTGGCTAGGAGGCTAGGTAATATCAAGTCTGTACTAGTTTACGTGGCTACTGTAGTTTAGCCTACATGTGGAAACTATTATACTCTGCAAATACACTCAGTGTAAATACACTAGGGCGCTTCCTGGTTTGATAGCCAGCTCGTAGCTAATTTTCCTGGAGGATCTCATCACTGGTTTCGTATAGAACATTGCAGTGGAAGAATAAAAACCAAGACGTACAATGCAACACTACAGCTCTGATCCGTCATCATTTCTAACCCTCAGCTAGCACGCTTCACTCGAGCTGATGGGAAAAGTGAACGAGGGTGCGTTAAAAGCAATCTCGCGTTCCTCCGTCCGCCGAGAGGAGAAATAAAGGGCTCATTTTATGAGACGTCGTCTATGACGAGCTTTTTTTCCCCTCTTCTCTCCGAGCTGCCATTCTCCGTCAAATTATAACACGTCCATGAACTCGATTCCCTCGCTAGCGCTTACAAATTAGTCCATTAAGCTGCCCTTTCTCTCCTCCGAGCCCGAGAGAGAGCGTGCGAGAGAGAGAGAGAAAGAAAGAGAGAGAGAGAGAGGTCCCAATTATAATTTTACAGCAAGAACATGATGTAAAGGAGGAGTGAAGGAGACAGGAGAGACGGCTAAACCCGGATCCCAGGGAATCAGTGGCAATTTAAAGCTATAAAGCTCGACGGAAAGACAAATTCGCCACTCGTTACTCATCATCAGTAACGGCACCAAGGTGTGATGTGTAATGGCGGTGACGGACGAGCCTCCATCATCCGTTATGCTGCTTCTGGACCCGAGTTAACTGTGTGAAAAAGATGATTCGGTTGCAAGATGGAGGAAACGGGTTCATAAAGAGATTAGACAGGACAGGACATGTCTGATAATAATCTGATTGTTTATAATCAGACAGAAAGATGAACCGGATTCAAAAACAGAATCAGAATCTAATTTAATATCCGAATATGCAAGTGAACAACGAAAGTAACTTGGTATAATTCGCTCCACACATAAACAGGACGAAGAGAAAAAAAAAAAGTACTGCGGACCCTACTGACAGTATGACTTATAAATAAACAGAAAATTGATAGAACAGTAAGTAGTATGAAATGGCAATGGTAGACCTGCGATTAAGAACACAACTCCTCAGGTCCTCAGGTGCAGCACTTTCGTTCATGCTTTTCCATCACTGCTAGTGTACTGTATCTGTAACACTCCGGCAGTGATACTTTATTAGCAGGTGATTATTTCAGTTTGACACAAAGAACTGTTTGTTGTTAAAAAAAACTATGCAAACTGTGCATCGGAATCTGTTTGTACGTCCTGCGCGTTTTTGTCACGATGCGCTCCTTCTGCAATAAACATTCCAAGAATTTTTGATGATTTCTATCTAGGTATTACCTTGTTTGATCGTCATAAATGCTCTGTATGTAGTGTAGGCCCGCCTATGGGGGGCGTGTCATGCTCTAGAGAAGGAGAAGTTAACGTTGTTCGTCTGTGGGTTTTTTTTTTCCAGCGTGTTTACAAACACTGTTTCACTTTTCCTCATGTTTGGGGTTTATTCACAATAAAGAGGGCGGAGCTTGTCTGTGTTGGTGATCCCTTTTTCATCAGAGAGAGTTCCCTCCGACTGATGGAGAGAAAAGACTCTTTATTCCCGTGCCTCGAACAAGTACGCCGTAACTCCAAACACACACACATGGTGTCTCGCCGGCTAGCACTCTGTTCCCTGTGTTTGGTTAGGTCTCTCAACATGTGTGTAGATTAGGCAGGGGGTGTGGCCTTGTGTATCAACTGCTTTCAGAAATGCAGCTACTCTGACTTTATGTTTCAGAAGGAAATACATCAACATAAAGGGGGAAATCAAGTCATATCTAAGACGCCGTTTCATGGGGACTTTAAATGATTAATAAAGCATCACAAAGTGGATATTCGGATAAATCACGCGAATGAAAACTGGACGTGTCTGCGTTAAATAATGGATTATTGAATAACGTGGATCTGAGGAATAAGTTGGATTACGGTTTGATAACTGATGAAATAAACACAGCTCTTGGAAGTGCACTCAGAGCCTTGGAGTGGGCTGCAGCGTTCCTCCCTCCCTCCCTCCATCCCCCTCTCCCTCCCTCGCTCTCTCTCCCTCCTGGTAGATGGCTGAGTTCCTATTTTTGCCGCTGACCCTGCCAGTAGTTCAGACAGCGTCTAGTGTGCGTATCTGATTAATTGGTTCTGCGCCTCGTTTTGCACCGACGGCTAATGAAATCACGTAGGAATTAAGCCGTTAAGGGGCCAAACATTTCTCCTTGGCTCATCTTAACAAGCCTGGAAAGCAGCAGTGCTCTCACTGACACACACACACACACACACACACACACACACACACCATCTCTCTCCCGAGCCGTGCCAGCAGCAGCTTGCATCCAAGATGTTCAAAAAAGGCCAAGAGACTGAATTTAATCAGGGGAAAAACCAGAGTTGGATGGAAGTGTACAAGATCCAAGGGGTTGAGACGAAGGGAGGAAGGGAGGAAAGGAGGAAGGGAGGGAACCGAGGGAGTGTGGGCTGAATTTAACAAGCGGGGAACCTCGTAGATTTAAAGGCACTGCTAAAAATTTATGGAAGCGCATTTGGAACGAGGCCACCGTGAACAGCTTGGCCAGCCGAGCCTAATAATCCCCACGCAATTTTTCACCCAATATTTTATCAATAAAAAAGCGGTTAAAGAAGCCACGGCGGACGCCATCTGGAACCGACGCTTCGTTCCCTAAATCCCGCCATCGTTAAAACACTTCTTGGCAACCTTGTGCAGATGAGAGAGAGGGAGAGAGATGATGTGGGTTAAGCGGGGGGGGTGTCTTCAGATGCTTCCCTGATAAAAAAGAAAAAAAAAAAAACACGTCTACTTCATCATCATCATCATCATCATCAGGAGCAGGAGGAGGAGAAGAAATCCGCCCGCCGCAGGGCCAGATCTGAGGTTACAGCGAGACGTTATTTATTTATTTATTTATTTCTGCAGTTATTTATTTATTCCCCGCACTCCCACACGAGCTCCCGCAGGCCGACACGGGTTCGTCTTTCACTGTGTGCTCGGGTTTTGCCAGAGGAAATTTACGACACAGAGCTACAAATCCATCGCCGGGGGCCCTCTGGGGTTCACATTTGGCACAAAGCCGGTCATTTCCATGTCGCCGTTTGGCTCGAGTGACTGTTACACCATCCGGGATCAAGTCTTAAAAATACAAAAGGAAAATAGAAAGATCAGGTTTACATTTATGCAAATCCAGCCTGTTTTTTAAGTTTGTGAAATGTTTTCAGAAGCGCAGCGGTAGAGATCGAGGACGTCCTCTGGATTGTGTGTCCTCCTGGTTCATGTTCATGGATACGCCACGCTCTCTGACTCTCACCTCAGAGAGGTAGAGATGAATAAACGAGTAAAAAGTTATAGGTTTGACCGTTAGCCTCTGTAGTGCGCTAATAATTTATAAATTAAAATTCCCTGACTTGCAAGAAAAGGGTCTAAAATGAGCAAGCTTTTCACAATGGCCTTCCACGCGAGCTCGGCACACGGGTTAATGCGGTGGGATTACGCCGGGCTCGTCACTCGGAGCGCCGTCTCCCCTAAAGCCTCTGAGGCACGTCACACTCGTTTACTCGTTTGGCAGCCGTCCCTCCATCCATCGCGGCATATTCCGTCTGTCAGGGCCATGTGTTAGCGCTCTTCAGAGCCTCCGCCAGCTGCCTCTCGATGACTGCAGCGGGATTGCGCTAATGAAGTCAAATTAATTTAATCGAGGCCCCGTCTAACCTACCCGCTCTGCCAGCAGGGAGGGGAATTTTTATGCCAGTGCGCGAGAAAAAAAAAAAAAAAAAAATCCTGTCAGAACTCATAAAGTGCACACGCTGGCTCGAGAACTAGCGAGTCGACGAGTAGTAGACGACTAGCGGCTAAATTACACTTAAAGGAGCTGCGGCGTGTTAAGGTTCCTCAGAAGGCCTGTAAAAAATCCCCAGAGAGCCCATTTTCCTGCGAAGCGAACAGACTTCCCAAGTCATTAAAAACTGCTAAAAAGAGAAAACGTGAGCGCTAAATGAGCGCTGGTGGCTAGCTAGCGTCGTTACGACTCCCTTCCCGTCTCCCCCCGTGACTCTAAACCCACTGTAAACTTTTATGTGCGCCTCTTTGATACGAGTATTATGATTACTTTTTTTCGGCAGTAATCCTCCGAGCCCTGCACCTTTCCCCTCGCTGGAGCAGATCAAAGCAGACGCTTTTTTTCGACTCGATCTCCAGATAATTGGAAGCAGACGTGTGTTTTGGCGCTCGCTTTTTCATGCGTTTGTCCTCCAGGGTCTTGTTTTTTGTTCTTTCTTTTCTTTCTCATTTTTTTACTTTAATACATCACCTGCACACCGAAACAAAACGGCACGAGCCGAGATAGTGTGCGGCGTGGCATGGCGCCTTTTTTCCTTTCTTTAAAATCGACGGGCGTTTTTGGGCTAGTAATGCATTTTAGCGTTAGCATCAATCAGCTGAGTTTGCACGATTGTGCAGGTTGAGGAAGAGAAGAGGAGTAGCAAGCCAGAATTAGTGCTATTTCACATGCTAGTGTTTAAAATGCTAACATCAGTGCTACAATACAAACACTCCACAAATAAGCTGTGTGTATTTTAAAACTCCATTAACACTAATTTGTGTGCTAGCCTGTTTACTATAGTGTTCATTTGTACAGTAATTAGTGTTTAATGCTAATGCTAGGAATTTTTACTATAATGCTAAGTTGTGTTTTAGCCTGTTTACTACAACGTTAGTTTTATGTGTTAAAAACAGTACTTAACTTCAGTGTTAGTGTTTAAAGCATTTGACAAAAAACCTGTTTTAAAATGTTTCATATAAAGCTAGTTTGAATATATACATATACATATATAATAGTTACTTTGATGCCATTTTGTATTTTTGCCTGTTTACAATAAAGCTACTTTGCATTCAGTGTTTATTGCTACTTTGTCTTTAGAGTGTTTACTTGTAATTAGTAATTAATTTGTAATTCGTTTACTTTAATGCTAATTTGTTTTAGCTTATTTACTACAATGCTAATTTGTATTTAAAGTTTTTTCCTGCAACTTTATCATTTCATTGTTTACTATAACGCTAACATCTTATGAGGGTTTTATATGATGTTAATTTGCATTTATAACATTTACTTTAATGATAATTTGTATTTTAGCCTGTTTACTATAAAGCTATTTTGCAGTGTTTAATGCTTTAGAGTGATAGAATGTTTGCTATAATGCTATTTTCTAATTTAACCTGTTAAGTACAACATTCACTTGTATTTAAATTGTTTAACGCAATTGTAGCATTACATTGTTTACTAAAATGCTAATGTTTTATGAGAGTTTACTATAATGCTAGTGTTTGTGTTAGCCTGTTCTGTTTACTGTAGTGCTTACTGAATTTTAAATGTTTACTGCAACTTTAGCATTAAAATGTTTACTTGAATGATTTTTACAAAAAAGTTTCATTAGTGTTTAATATAAAGCTGCTCTGCATGTAAAGTATTTACTGCTTATTTGTCATTAGAGTGTACTATAGTGCTAATTTGTAATTAGTTTTTACTCTAATGCTAGAACTAAAATGTTTACTTTTACGCTAGTTTGTGGTTATAATGTTTACTATAATGCTAGTTTGTATTTTAGCCCGCTTACTATAAAGCTAATTTGCGTTCGGAGTGTTTAATGCTACTTTGCCATTAGAGCATTTCCTATAATGCTAAGTTGTTATTAGTTTAATGCTAACTTTGAATTCATTATGTTTACTATGAAGCTAGTTTGGGTTTTATCCTGAAGCGTACGAGGACAATGACGGCTCATTGAAAAGCTTCTCACTATTTTGGATGCTAACCAAACCAAACCAAGCCGAACCGAAGCAAACCAAACCAAAAGCTAATCTGGATTTGATTTCATAGCGCCGCAGTTAACTTCAAAAGAGACTCCAAGACCATGGAGGAGGAGAAGAAAAAAAAAAAAAGAGGGTAAAATGTCTGGCTCGAGTAAAGAGCGCTAATAAATTACGGATAAAAGCACTTCCACATTACCTCAGAGTCATTAAATCCAACATGGCCGCCGTGTGTATTTCCAATCATGTACACGTCCTTTAAGACTTTTCACAAAAAGAGCCGTGCTCTCCAGGGGAACATTACCGCAAGCGGCTCGGGTTAAGCTAATAGCAACCATACGGCGCTTTCTAACCATTCCTGATTGTCTGTGGCACTTTGTTGGAACGTTGTGTCAAGCTCCTGGATCCCGCTCTGGAAAACATCAAGCGGAATGCTGGCTAGCAGTTAGCGCTGACCCGTGTCTGTTGAATAAAGGACGTTTTAAGCGTTTACATTTTCGCAATACTCGGGTATGACACGCAGATGGGTTTGTGTGCTATACACACACGCGCTGCGCGCACACACACACAGACACACACGGATAAAATGTTTTCTTTAGCCGACAACATCTGCATCCAATGTGCAGTTTTATAGTTAGCTGATGTGGAGAAAAAATGTTTATAGCGTTTGGCAAATGATTCAAAACAGCGTTCTGTGTTTCCAACAAAGCCAAAAAATAGAAAAAAAGAAAAGAAACAAACCTGTGCTGTTATTTTAAATCAAAAACACACATTTGTTTAGCCAAATTTTCATGTCCATGCGATTAGCATCAATTTTATATATATATAAAAGCGGATACTTAACATGCAAGTTAACAGGAACTCAGCGCCACACTGCTAGCTTGCAGCTTGCTTGCCGCGATGCCCCTTTCAGTCTGAATAAACCTAATTACCATCCTACATTTAATTCACACACTGTGGAAATTGTTCTAGCGCTCTCTCCAAAAAACCCAATGTTTAGCATGTTCTGAGGAGATGCAGAATTAAAAATATGCTTAGCATGCTAACATGCTAATGGTATTCAAGGGCATAAGCCAAGATGCTTAGCTGAGATGGAACTTTTTAGCTTGAGGTTTGTGAGGAATGCTAGCTTGTTTAGCTACACTTTAACCTCGTTATTGTATTGAGTAAACAATCCTGATCAGCAATTATACGATGAATGCTAAAGAGCATGCATGTTATTGGATTAGCTAGTTTGTGTCTTAGTCTATATAGCTTAGCATTCCACTCTAACCTTTCTCTCGGTCTTTTAGAGTTAATCTTGTTATAATTTTCCTCAATTATAATTTTTTTGTTTTGCTCATATTGAGGTAACATAAGCTACATTGCTAGTTATGATTCTACAGCATAGAAGCAGTTAGCTGTTGAAAAATAGTTTTTAAAAAACAACCTAAAGTTAAGAGGTAACCATTTCACTTGGTCATTTTTAGACATTTTAGATTATTTCATCTTCATGGCCACGCCCTCCCCCCAAAGTGTCTCTGCCCCTCTAACGCTCCCAACACTTGTAACAGCCCGACCCTTTTTAACGGCTCCACCCTCTAAAGCTTTCACGTTCTCATGATGCTGACTTCTAATGACCACACCCACCGCTGTGTGGACTCCTCTCTCTCCACCTTCTGTTAGGTCGAATGTTTAACTTTTTATTTTTAGTACTTTATCTGAGTGAGACGTATTCTAGCACACTACAAGGACCTTGAACACAAACTGAATGTTTCACGACTAAAACAGATGAAACCCACAAATGTTATTTAGCTAATATTTTATTGTGTCTGAGTTAAACCCAAGCGCTTCAGAAAGAGTTTCCCTGAAAAGACGCTTCCCGATTTACACTCTGTAGGGAACAAAAATGGCTCCTTTCAACAACTAGCACTAATAAATTATAGATAAAAGCAAAGAGAATAGACGCACAAATGGAGCTCCTCGCACAAATGCCTTAAAACTGAACAACTGGTGAAACGTCTCGCAACACCCGCTGTTGACATGGAGAAGTTTTGGACGCATCCTCAAACCACAAACACGACCACGTCAGTGAGACACACTGAAGTCTGGACTCCGTCTCTGCTGCCAGAACTGAGAAAACACAACTTCTGTAAACAAAAAACCCCAATAAATGTCTCACAGATGCCCTTTATTAACATCAGACGATCGCACAAGCTTCCCTCAGGACATGGTGGAGGAGACTGTTAATACAACACAACCGAAAAATCAGACACGGTCCTTTAACACCAGGAAAATGAGTCACATGAGCACAAAGGACATGAAAAACAATAGGCTAAACACAAACTAGCATCATAGTTAACACTTTAAATGCATATTAGCATTATAGTTAACGCTCTAAACCCAAACTAGCATCATATTTAACGCTGTAAATACAAACTACCTATCATAGCTGACATTCTAAACACAAATAGCGTCATAGTCAACAATTTAAACACAAACTAATGTTCTAGTTAACACTCTAATCAAACACTAGCATCATAGTTAAGGCTCTAAACACAAACTAGTGCCATAGGTAATGCTCTTTTTTTTTTGGGGGGGGGGATGGGGGGGGGCCGCAAACAAAATTAAAATTAAACTTTTAATAATCGCCTGTAAATAGCCATTTATC
>JAQQZT010000014.1:23094352-23112249 GCA_030068275.1 Clarias platycephalus | reverse complement strand
AGAGAGAGAGAGAGAGAGAGAGCGAGCGAGAGAGAGAGAGAGAGAGCGAGAGAGAGAGAGAGAGAGAGAGAGCGAGAGAGAGAGAGATGGGCTCAGAGAAACAGAGGAAGCCTTAGGGAGGCAAACTAAGACTAATATATACATACTGTATACGTGTGTGTTTGTGAGTGTGTGAGAGAGAGAGGTATTGTGTCAGTGTGTGTGTGTGTGTGTGTGTGTGTGTGTGTGTGGTGATGTATAGTTAAAGGTGGTGATGTGGATGAGGGACGGCCTGTTGACATGGACAGATATAATATACAGATATATCGAGTTGTAGATTACGTATCATATAGAGATGAGACATTAAATGAATGTTTAAGACGGTTGACAGAGACGGGATTGATCAGTGGGATGAACATTGGACGTGAAGTGGTAATGAAGGATCACATAGACAGGAGGCTGAGCAAACGTCCTGTAGCGTCGCCCCGAGGGCAGAAGGTCAAAGAGACGGTGGTTTGGGTGCGAGGGGTGATGTTGAGGGGGGATAAGATGAGGGGTCGGGTACAGATGAGGGGTCGGGTACAGATGAGGGGTCGGGTGGAGGCGAGGGACTGTTAGGGACCCGGTGGAGATAAGGGGTTGAGGAGCGATGAGCTGGTGGAGACCAGGGATCGAGTGGAGATGAGGGATTGTGTGTGTGCTGTGGATAATGAAATAAAGAGCGCGGCACTCACACACACCTTTAGGGCCTGTACCCTGTTCTAAGGTTATTTGTTTGTTTGTTTGTTTGTTTGTTTGTTTGTTTGTTTGTTTGTTTTCACCAGCAGTTTAAACCTTAAAAGGTGCGTTTGCTGTTTTCCCAAAATAAATGATTGATTACTTCCTCCTCCTTTTTCTGTTACCATAACAACACAATTACACACTAATATCAGCTTCTTAGTGAGAATTATTCAGTCGTGTGTTTTGCGTGTAACTTTCCCTCAGATTTGGAATTTTTTTTTTATAAATACAAAACAATTTGAGCTAATTGCAGTAATGTATGTAGAGCATTCAGGATGATTTATTTATATATATAGACTTTCTCTCCCTCTCTGTGTCTCTCTCTCTCCTTCTCTCTCCTTCTGTCTCCCTCTCTCCCTCTCTCTCTTTCTCTCTCTTTTTATTTGTCTCCCTCTCTCTCTCTGGACCGTGTGTAAACATAAACACCTCCCCATTGACACATTTGTAGCGCTCTGCTTTTTATTAAGGAGAGACGGAACGCAGTAATGAACTGTGAACACACCACTTCCTTCCCTTTTTACTCAACCTACCACCATCTGTCTCTCTCTCTCTCTCTCTCTCTCAGCACATCATCATTTTACACGGACATGCTTCCAAATTAACTCTGGCATCTTGCCGCTTGTTTTCCGTTTGCTCTGTCTCTCACCACGTCAGCGAAAAGGCAGACTAAATTAGCTTCATTTCTCTCTGTTTAATTCCTGGCGGTGTGATACAAAATGCAATTATCCATTATTTTTCCTCCCCGTAATTAAAACCGGTTTATTTAGCGGGTGATTTGGCCCGAACGTGAGTTAGCTGTAATACTGACTGACACTCCGTGTGAGCCGAACGTCTCGCTTCGCTGGAAAGAAAATGATCAAATTTCACCTGGGGGTTCAGTCTGGTGCAGAATAAAATAAATAAATACAAAATTTTAAAAAGCCAAAGAAACGTTTACAGCAGAGCGACACGCCGAGCGCTCGCGTTTAACTTTGGTGAAATAATCAGGTCTGATTCTAGAAACAATGCAGCGGCTGTTTTTTCTTTAATCTGCTTAAACGTGGCAGCTTGTCATGTTCCTGAGGAGAAACACGGAGAAGAAGTTCCACCTCGCACTGGAGACTCCTTCCACCGACGCTACAGAAACTCTAGGGAACGTCACATCAAGGTCACGTCACTTACACGCCCCTGTGAGCCGTTACTACAGTAGGGAAACTATAAGGCGTCACATCAGAGTGAGCGCAATAAAAACATCTCCTGACCAATCAGAGCACGGGACTGAACGGCTCAGTGGCGTACGTAAATAAATTAAATAAAAAAGCGTTGCGTTATATTCGATTTTTGCTTCGAATTCTCATTTTAACAGGAATGTCATGTACACTGATGTGTGAGGAAAAAACACTACTGACATAAATAAGTCATAATAAACAAGTCGTTCAGTGAAGAAAGAAAGAAAAAACAGAAAGAAAGAAAGATTGCATACAGTAAGTAAATAAGTAGGTAAATATGCAACCACTTAAGTAAGTAAGTAAATAAATATGTCCTCATTCTGCACATTAACATAGTAACACATTACTGTAGTGTCTCTCAGTACGTAACCAGGCAAACTAGCCAATAGCCGCGCAGGCGCGAGTGTCGGATTAGAGAGGAAGATAAGAGCAGTGGTGTTGAAGACGCTCAGTCTTTACACCGAGACCCGAACGTAGCGGTCTAACGGCTACTGGAGCGCATTAGCGTTCTATCTTTATCAAGCGCTAGTCGATTAAAAAGCGTTTTACCCCACGGCCTTTCTGCTTAATCGAGAGAGATTTCGACCCCAGAGCCGATGAGCCGGCGCGAGCCGCTACCACGTTCCTCTCCCTAATGGCTTCCCTTTGGTTATCGCTAATGACCAGCGTGGCTAATGGACTGCGGAGAGCCGAGAGAGAGAAAAAAAACACAGTGGATCTGCATGGCAGCGTATGCTAATATAATAATATTTCACTAGAACTGCGTCAAGTGACAGTAAGAGCCCTGTGTGTTCCGACAGAACGCCTCGTCAGGAGGGAGGACGTGAAACCGCCACGCTAATAGCCAGGAAAAACCCTAGGAGCCAAGCAACAAAGCTAATCACACCTAGCAAGTAAAAGCTTATGTAAAAACATAGCGAGCTTTCTAACCTAGCAGCAATGCTAATTAAACGTAGCAGCGAAGATAATCTTACATTGCAAGAATCACCGCACTGCCTCCAAAATCATTTTTTTAAATTTACTTTTTAATTTATATACGCTTGGATTTAAAGGGGGCAAAATGTTGTAGTTCCTCTATGATCCTACAGGTGGAGCTCTAAAATATTCGCAGATTACATTTACATTTACACATTTGGAAGACGCTCGTCTCCAGAGTGCTTTGAAGTTGGTACAAGCGAATTATTTGCTAAGTTTCTTTAGAATTGTAACAAAATCTGAAATGGAACATTGAGTCCTGCGGAGTCGCGTCCTGTCCGTGTTCCCCGCGCGGGTCTGATCGCCCCTCTGCTCTCGTTGCTAGAGGCGAGACAGTATTTTAAAATCCCGACTCGATCAATACGTGGAGGAATAAAGTCCTTGAAGTCTTTAAAGTGTGTTTTTCCCGCGAGGCCGGAGGAGTTCGGTGTTCATCAGGAGACTTCAGGTTTAACGGCCGTTCTTTACGACATCACTCTCCGGGTTTTGGTTATAGACCGAGGGCAGAGTCAGGGATGAAAAATCCTTTTAATTTTCTCGGTGCGAAACTTCCTGAGGTGATGATGCACATCAATCCCGCTCCGTGCCGCTCCCTCGCTCCCCGCTAATGGAGGGCCGACGCCGTTTTCTCCGAGTCCTTCTTCTCGTTTTTCCCCCTCCTCTTCGCCCGTAGCGCTCGCCGGCTCATTTGATTTTTGGTCTAATCACCGACGCTGAGGAGCGGCTCAAATGAAAATGTGGCCTTGTCTCTTTCCTCCCACTGAGACGCAATTCAATCAAATCCCCCGGAGAAGAAAACGGGAACGGTGATGTGTTTTCATCAGACACCGCCATGGGACGAGGAGAAACGTCATGACATCATCACGAAGCGCCGAACAAACATCCGGCCTTCATTTATTTCTTTAATAAATTACTGTCTCTCTCTTATGGTGTCTCTCTCACTACATCTCTCTGTAGTGTCCCTCTCTCACTGTCTCACTGTGCTGTGTCTCTCTCTGTCTCTCTCACTAGTGCCTCTTTTTTCCGTCTCTCTTTGTATGTCGCTTTCTCTGTCTCTCTTTTTTAGTCTCACTCTTTTACTCTCTCTCTCTCTTTCTCTCTGTAGTTTTTCCCCCGCTCTGTTTATCGCTTCATCTTGCGGTGGGACGTTTATTTTTTCTCTCACACTCAAAAGCGAGACACAAAGCGACGTGCTCTTTTTTTTTTTTTTTTTTTGATAAAAACTAAAAACCCCAACGGTGGAAAACTCGGGTGGGTTCAGCTCTCTCTCTTTTCCTGTATCTCACCCGCTCTTTTTTTTTTTTCTCGCTCTGTGGTTGTTTGCTGTATGCGTGTGTGTGCAGTTTACAGATCATGCTCGCTGATTGTAAGATCGATTTACAGCATGATGCAAAAGTAATGGCACTAACAGAAAATATATTTTTAAAAACACAGAAGAAAGATGTGTATCCATCATGGGCTGTGTTTCAAACTCGCCCTTGTTCACTCGTCCCCTTGGATTAAGGGGGACATTTTTTAACTGTTGGTCGTTCTAAATGTAAACGAGTTTCTAATCCATGTTAATGTGCTTTCGGTGTTTCCCTGACGTGATGGTAGGGGTTTAGGCTTTCTAGTCCACTTCGGCGGTGCGCACTTCTGAGGCGTGATAACGAGATTGAACAGCGACCTCGTCTCCACACGTTTATCGATCGGATAAATCCATCACTCCCTTTCCTGCGAACGCTCTGCTTTATGTGATATCCTTTAACTCATTAGTGTAAATCGTTTGCACTCTTGTGGTTCTGCACAATGAGCCGTGACCACGCGGTCAATAACGATAAACGCATCGCTAATGGATCAGACCGTGCCGTCCAATCAGATCTGTTCATCATTCCTCCGATCGAGTCCATAATACAGTGAAAAATCTAACGGCACCAAGACGGCCGTGTTCACGGCGGTCACACGCTGGATTATTAAGAACAGGAAGCGTAGAGCTTTTAAGGGTTTTCATCATTCAGGATCAGAATCATCTGCGCACTCTGAGTGGGAGGGGCATACTGGCACGTCCCTGTCAATCACAGAGAGCCTCCATAATCGTTTGAGCTCTCATGTATGCAGAAGATGGTGGATAGCGATTTCCTTCGAGTGTGTCGTGCTCCCTTAGACGAAGCGCATCCGAGCCTTCAGCCTCCCCTGGTGGACAGGTGTAGCGTGACAGAGGGCGGGGTTAACTGAATCTAGCCCTTACTATAGACAATGCATAAAAACCACACGTGTGTCAATCCTCTTGAACAGAACACGATTGATGAGGAGGAGGAGGAAGATGTCGTATGTGGATTTTCCCCCATCGTCTGGAGCTCTGTATGAGTAGAGGGAGGTTAATGAAGACTACAGAGCCAAGAGAAAAAAAAAGTGGATCAGCCCAATTAGCAGTGTTTCTTTTTCACTGATAAAGCCAAACATTCCCGAGAGGACGCGTCTTGTCTCGAGTCCCACGAGAGAGAGAAGCGACGAGATGGCATGAGACGAGATGAGAAAGAGAGAGAGAGAGAGAGAGGGAAAGAAAAAGAAATGTCCTTTCTCTTCAGCTCTGGCAGTGAACGCAGCGCTCTGATTTGTGCAGCCCCGAGGGGATGCGGATAAAACACGGGCCCATCTGTCACACGGGGAATTGAACACAGCCTGTTACAGTAAAGTGTATTTGCATCCCCGAACTGCTTTATTACGGCACCAGCTGAGGCCTCTGAGGCCTGAGCGTAACATAAAGCGACACTTCTAAACGGATCTGACGCTGGATAACAGGGTGGGGGGGGGGGGGGGGTGTCACGTCTCTCCTGCGTCTCTCCCTCGTCTCTCCTGTGTTATTGAGTCGGACAGGAGGGAAGCAGAACACACACACACACACACACGTATGTTCTTCTCCCCCTGTACTCTCCTCTATAATCATATACATGCGCATACTTCCTGCTGTTATTGACTTCACACAGGGTCGCGGGTTATAATCACACACTCCGCTGTCTCCCAGAGAAGAGCTTCCTCTGCTTCCTCTCTAAGTTATGATGTGTGTATGCTATGTGTTATGATCTGTGTTAGAATGTATGAATAATGTGTTGTGTTTATGACGTGTTATAATGTGTTATAAGGTGTGGTTGCTGTGTTATGTGGTGTGTATGATGTGCATAAGGTGTGTAAAATACGTGTGTAATGTGTAAACAGGTGTATCGTGTATAATGTAATGCATGCTGTATAATGTGTGTACAATGAGTGCAGAATGTGTGTATGATTGTATGATGTGTGTATAATATGTGTATACACATTACACACAAAGTGTTATGATGCGTTTTATGATCTGCATATAATGTATGATGTGTGTATGACATGTATGTGTATGATGTGCTGTGATGTGTGTGTGTGTGTGTGTGTGTGTGTATGACATGTATGTGTATGATGTGTTGTGATGTGTGTGTGTGTATGCATGTATGGTGTGTGTATAAAGTGTGTTAAGTGTGTTTAATATGTTCATGATGTGTATCATGTGCATCATATATGTACAACATAACGCATATAATGTGTGTATAATATGCGTATAATGTTTATATGACTGTATGCTGTGTATATGATGTGTGTGTAATGTGTGTATATGTACATGACGTATGTATGATGTTTGTATGATGTGATGTGTGCATAAAGTGTGTATATGGTGTGTATGATGTGTGTATAATAAGTGTATGATGACTGTATGATGTGATGTGTGTATTTAATGTGTGTATAATGTGGACATGGTGTGTACGGTGTGCATATGATGTGTGTATAATGTGTATATAATAAGTGTATGATGGGTGTATAATGTGTGTATACTGTGAGCATGGTGTGTGTATGAGGTGTGCATGTGTATGATGTACCATGTGCATAATGTGTGTATACTATGTCTATGATGGCTGTATGATGTGTGTATGATGTGTGTATGATGTGATGTGTGTATGACGTGATGTGTGTATGACGTGATGTGTGTATGATGCCCCCTCCCCTCAGCAACGCGCCTCGCGTTCCAATTTAACCTTGAGGTGTAACGCGATGTGACGTCCCTAAACGTCTCGCGTCCTTAAATCAGCAGGAAGTGCCTCAGCGGGGAGCGTAATCACCGCGCCAAATTGCTAATTTCATTTCTCCCTGTCGCGTCCCCGCTCGCCGTTCGACTCCATTACTCAACGACAGCCTTTTAATGTTGCTGCCTCCCAGAGGTGCTGCATTAAAATGGAATAACTCGCCATGTAAATGAAAACAAAAACCATTACTTTTCCACTACAGCCCTCCTCCCCCTCCTCCCCCTCCTTTACCCTCATCCGCCTCCCTGGCTCCCTCGCTCCTCTCTTCTTCCTCCATCGAGGGAAATGGAAGCATGGAAGCTAATTGTCAGTCCATCTGGTGCGGTAATGAAGTTGGCCCGACATTCGGACACACGCGATGCTCCTTCAGATTCATGCGGAATGAGGAACATAGTCTGTGTATCACTGGCATGTCAACAGTGTGTGACACAACGTCCGAAATATAACGCTATGTTCATGCTAGCATGACATGACAAGTCGCTTATGGTGCTTGTGGACATGACCTGTTAGCTCATATGAGAAAGGGTAGCAGCTGTTAAAGGATACAATATGATACACACATCATACACATACAATATACTGTACATACAATACCCATACAATACTTTATGATACAAACAGCCTGATATAATACCATAATATATGTTACAAAGGATATAATAGAACACTATACTACTGTATACGAAATTATACTACACAATACTATATGATAGAATCGATATGATCTGAATGTATAATACTATATAATACTATATAACAGAAACAACATGATACAATACTATACAATAAGTATTATATGATGTTACACAATATGATATAAATATGATATGACAATACTATACGATACAAATGATGTGATACAATTCGATACTATACAATACGACACAACACTATACGATGCAAGCGATGATACGATACAATACTATACAATACAACTATACTATATGCTACAAACAATATGATACAACAAAAACGACGAAACGATATGATATGACACAATACTATACGATACCAACGATATGATACCATACGATACTATATGATACAAATGATTATCAGGCAGCATTTGCATATTATTGACTAGTAAAAAAAAAAAATCTTATTCAATTTTATTTGTATAGTGCTTTTACCAATTGACATTGTTAATTTATATTTATAATATAAATAATTATCTTTACTCCACAGCTGTCTGTACATTTTTGAGAATAAGCAATTTGTAACTACAAATTACTAGTTGTTGAAAGTGAAACATTTTAAAGTTATCATTCATGCTAACAACTCTTTGACCTAATGCTAATAATTATAACAATTAAATACAATAAAAATTACATTAAAAAAGCTAAACACAAAGCTAACAAGATTAGTCTAGATTAATGTTTCCAGCCATGTGAGAGATATAAAAAAAATGCTAATATGCAAGTAAAACTTATTGCAAATAAAACGTATTGTTAAGTTTTATTGCAACTGATAATTGCTATTTTAGAAACCTAGCTGAAAGTTTTGTCGATGTAGCATCTTTAATAAATTATTTGATTTGATGCCTAGAACATTAGCACAGCATCTCCATGACATTGTGTGTGTTATTAACAAGGCCGGTTAACATGCTAAGAGGTGAAGTGAGCGCTAACGGCAGGTTTAACCTCCCCGTAGAGGTGGCACCTGTGTGCTGCAGGTTTACTTGAAGACGTCCAGCTACATGGAGACTTTCATTATGACTAGCACACTTCAGCACAGCTAGGGCACTAGAAGTGTATTAATAACTCAGCAGGAAAACAACGAGCCTCAAATGTAGACAATCTGTCTCGGAATTTCTCTCCATTCAACATTCAGTCCAGAGCACACAAACACCTTTATCTGCTACAGGACATCCGCTAAACACACACAGGAACCTGCTCGTTTAAACAAACCAGACTATAAACCTGAGCTAAAATATAAAGCAGTGAAGACGGCAATGCTAAACAAGTGGTTTGTTTGGTCCTAATTAGCATTCAGGCACCAAAATTAGCATATACCCTTGTGAGCCTGTGATCCAAACTGATTTGGTAGTAAAACATTTAAAACACAACTTCATTGTAAGTTCAAGGAAAATAAAAACACCAAAGATAATGCTAGCAGAGATAATGTTGCTAACAACACAAGCTACATAATGATGTTTGCCATGTCTACATTTCATCTTAACAAAGCTACCATGGCTAAGAAACCTAGCAGCACACATAATAGCTCTCTCAAGGGGGCGGTGCATCATAACCATCACAGAGAGGGTAATAAACATGACTGACACTTTAAACATATTAACGCTAGTCGGGAATCGTTTACGGCCGCTGTAGCTCTAATCTGTAAATGCTGTAAATAAACTTGGTGTATAAAGTTTTGATTGATTCTGAAATCTGGTGTTTATGATCTAGCTAGCTAGCTCTCTTACTTTTTACTAGCATAAAATGTCAGACACTGCTAATGTTATATAAGCGAACCTTTACATTAAAATAGAGGCTAGCAAGGATAATCCTAGCACTATAATAATCCTATTATTACTGACAGACAGGGCTGATGTAAAATAAAATAAAATAAAATAAAATAAAATAAAAAAATAAATCTAGCATGATTATAAGCCCGCAATAGCTAACAGCTAATGTTAACAGTTGATAAGGTATAGCAGTAGGAGCATGAGACAATAAGAAGAGCAATAAATCATTGAGGACATGCTAACAGCTAATTCTTTCAGTCACCCAAACAACTATACTAATGTAAAGTATTCCTTATTTGTTACCTTACTTATTTGCTAAAAGCGCTATACAAATAAAATTTAATTGAACTGAATTTAATAAATAATGAGTTAGCGCTAATATTTATTTTCATCGACATTTGTGCTAACAATGAGGGCCATGTGTTTTGCTTCGAAAAAACAGCAAACAGAACCTAGCAACACTTAAGTGCTAATGCTAGCCAAAAGCTAGGATTCACATGAAGTACCACTGATGCTATTTTTTTTATGAAAAATTAATTAGAAACATTTATAAAGTTTTTTTGTGTGTGAAAATGGCAACTGCAGCATTAGCTAGTGCTAAAATCCATGAGGCTAACATGCTAATAAAATATAATCATGCTTAAAGAGAATACAATTATTTTTTTAAATGATTGTTTTTTGAGTCAGGTACCTGTATAAGCTGAGGAAGAGTGGTGTGTGTGTGTGTGTGTGTGTGTGAGAGAGAGATAAAAAGGCTTGCTAACTTGCAGGAAATCTGTCAGTACCTGCCTGTGTGTATCTGTTAGCCCGAGGCTAAACCACAGAGGGGAGAGGCCTAGCGTCGAAACCACAACCTGCTCTTTCTTTCTCTCTCTTTATCTCGCTATCCATCTCTCTCTCGCTCGCTCTTTCATGCTATCTGATAGATACAGGGCTAATGATACGGCATGTTCCTGTAATTAGCCTCCCACTGCTAACATCCACCCCAAAGCTTCTTGTGTGCTATTTCTTTTTTTTTTTTTTTTTGGTCCATAGAAGATTCTGAAAACATTTATCTCTTCTCTCACCTCAATAATTTTTCAAAAAAACAAAAACAAATTATTAGTCATCCAACGTTTAAACATAAGAGAAATCCATAATGTTAAATCCTTAATGCTGGAATTTAGTAATATCATCAGGGCTGATAGCTTCTGGTCTGTGTTAGCCGTGTTAGGTGTTAACGTTAGAATGAAAAACTGCTAGTATATTCTGCTAATCATGTAAAATGTATTCGCTAACGATAATATCATAGTTGGACACAGGTTTTTTTTTCATAGTTGTTAACTAAAATTAAATCTGACCTTTAAAAAAAAAACATGGAAAGAGGACGTGTCCAAGTTTTGTAATTTCATTGGCTAAAATCATTCTCACGCCTCATGCAATCATCACACAGTCAACACTCATATACTAAAATGAAAGTACAGCTAGTTCCCGACTTATGAACCAGGAGCACGTTCGTAAGTCGAATTCGGTCATAAGTCCGACAAAGTGAGTTTTACACACCTTTGATACCAATACACTATGTAAAGCATACCAATCTACTTGAACAAAATCTGAGAAATCATCTGTCCCCTTTCCCCACACTGCTATCCTGTGTCCAAAAATCGCAACGGCGATGTGAAAAATAACAGTGCTGTCTTTCAGATTGGCATTATACAAGACTGCACCTTTAAATCGTGAGGGGGTTCCCAGTGACGCAGCAGGGTCAGCTGACCTCGTTTAAATTCAACCAAAGGAGGGAGGGACAACAGTGTTTACTGCGTGATTAAACGGATGCCATTTTGTCTCAGAGCTGTTTTCCACTGTATTGGACTGTGAGGTCTTTTTTCTTGAGGATTTTCCGTAATTAGGATTATACACCAACAGAGGCCAACTGCAACTGTCTCTCTATTCATAGCTATACACAAATAAAAAAGAAAAAAAAAAAGAAAAATACACTCTACTGTACATTCAGGGTATGTTTTTATCTAAGCAAATGTTTTGCCACCCCAACAAACTGATTTCCGCCTTTGAAGAACTCGTGTCGATTTTTAAACACGTCGTTTGTTAATTATCTAAAAGTAAATGAGTGGTGAAATAGGAGCAAAAAAAAAAAAAAAACACTCCTAACACCTCTAAAGGTTTTGGTTGACGCTGAGGTACTGCGCTTTTAATAAAACTAACACAGGAAGTGTTACAGCGAGTGTGAAAGTCTCAGGTATGATAGAAAGGAAGAGAGAGAGAGGGAGAGAGAGAATTATAAAAAATAAAAGATGATAAACGGATTTGCCACCCTGTGAGTCTGACAAAAAGGTGGTTGAGTGAAGCAGCCCAAAGAGACGATGTGGTGGAGAAATGAGAAATATTCCACTCTGTGTGTGTGTGTGTGGTTGAGAGAGAGAGAGAGAGAGAGAGAGAGAGAGAGAGAGAGAGAAAACGCCGTGAGCCATATTTAATTTCACTTTTTGTTTGGTCGGGAGGCTCTCGGGGGCCAAGTACTGCCCGAGGCGCTTTTGTCTGGTCTTTTTCTTCGCCTGCAGCAATTTCTCACACACACACACACTCACATACTCCTGCTGAGACTGCACTGTGGATCTCGAGGTATTTTCCTGCGGCGGAACATGCTCTCTACAAACACAGTCGTGATGTCAAAGACACACCGCGGTTACAAACACGCTGCAATACGTTATACCTGCAGCCAACTGCCTCGCACTAACCGCCCTGCACTCACCGACCCACATTAACTATCTATACTAACAGCCTCACACTAACTGACCCACACTAACCAACCCATACAACCTGACTCACACTAACCACCCACACTAACCTCACTGCACTAATCAATCTACTTTAGATGTCTCGCACAAACAAATCTTATTTAAAAATCTTAAGAATATGAACAGAGACCTAAAGCAAAGTGAAAACCAAGTGCATTATTATTATTATTATTATTATTATTATTATTAAGCATTTTCCTTAATATCTCTCTCATAGAGCTGAGCCCATCCCTTAGGGCAGCCGTGAGTGTGTGATGGATTTACGCGGTGGATAGAGTCCTGTTTAATGTGTGCGCAGTGCCGATGCCGATGATCTCCTGATCTTCTTGTACCTTGATGTTCCCTGAGATCCTTTGTGGTGTTTCTCCATCCCTTTCCTGACCCGACCGTGAGCAGCCATTCCCCCTGGCACCGCTGGGCTCCTCATGCCACACATTCTTACAGTCTCTGTTTCTAGCTCTTTACAGTTAGAGTTTTTAGTTGCAGTGGTGAGAGACATATCAATGCTCAAGCCAGCTTTCTCTCTCTTGTTCCCCACTGCTATATCGGGTGTGTTAGCCTCGATTTCTTTATCGGTTTGAATTTGCCTGTCTCAGAACATAGCAGCTTCATCGTTTGTGTTTTACCGTTGATGGCTCATGGGTGTAATATATACGTTGGATGTTATAGTGCTCACAGAGGTGCGCTGCTGCTGTCTTGTGTCTTTACATGTATTTTGATTTGTCCAATACTAAGCAGACAGAGACCAGATGCTCTGCCATCTCTCGTTGCTTTGCTGTACATCCTGAACACTGGGTCGGTGCCATCTTTCAAGATCATATTCCAGTAAGAGATTCCAGCGTTGTAATACACTGGTCTCTTAGAAATCGTTACAAACTGTACACACTGCAAAAAAAACGACCAAAGTGAAAAATATAGTTATTTTTATCTATACGTTCTTAAAATGAGATTACAACAAACCAAATATAAGACTGATAAGATTATTTACAATACTTCTTCATGTAAATGTATATAAATTTTCAACCAACAAACCAAATGTAAGATTATTAAGTCAGAGTTTACTAAAATTGTAAAGCGACTTTTCTTGTTCAGATATCGGTTCTAATTTTAGGAATTTATTTCCTGAAAGAAGACAAATTGCTTACAATTTTAGTAACCTTTGACTTAATAGTCTTACATTTGTTTTTGTTGTAAACTTATTTTAGATAATTATAGCTTGGTGTGGTGAGATTAAAGAATATTTCACTTACTAATATTTTTTGCAGTGCGGGATGTAAAAACCTCAGCACAGACAGAAACAGGTACCTGGTTTTGTGTTATTAATAAACAGGTCGTGTTTTAACCACACACACGCACGCACACACACAGAATCTCATGTGAGAAAAACGTGGTATAAATATGTAAAGAGCCTGCGCTGGAAACTCCCGCTGCTAATTGAAGAGATCTGGCAGAAGTAGAGTGGAGTTCGGTGTTAAATGGCGGTGCTTGTGCGAGGCTGTTGGTTTTAATGTAGTGTATTTCCCTGCGGCCCGGAGCGCCGCGCCTTTACAGCACCGGAGAGAGCCGAGCGCTACACCTACGGCCGCATTAATAAACCACACAGCTATAAATCCACATGATTTATTGAGCTCCTTTAGCATGTAATCATAACGGCACAACGGCTGAAAACACGCGCTGGAGACGAGTCTGGAAATGTTCCTCGGAGAAAAGCTTCAGAGTCACTGCTACTGAAATACACCGCCATGTTGCACACACACACACACACACACACACGCACACACACAAGCACAAGCACAAAATAATAAAGATTACAGATGAAAGAAAATAAATCAGCCAGCACGGATGGACCTAAAGATAAATTTACGCCAATTTAGAAATATTGGCACCCTTCATAAAACTGCAGTGAGCGATAGTTTAAGAAGCCAGGGTTAAATTTAGCAAATGTTGCATCGATAAAGCACATCAGCTAGCTTAGCAAAATGTGTTTCAGCTACGATAAATGTCACAGTGAATCAGGGATACAGCTACAAGTATCGAGAATGACACAAATATTACTTTGCACAAAATCTGCTGCCATCAACACACAAATTCTGACTAAAGCATTGACTCCAAGCATTGATTATGTAAGAATGGACGGCCATCGTCAGGGTGTGGCTCAGAAGTTGACTGACAGCATGTCAGGGTGAACTGCAGAGAAGGATCAACACTGCAGGTACTGACTCTTCACATAAACCCTAACCCTAACCCTGTGCTTGCTAATTGCTACCCTGCCCACTTAGCATGATGGCTAAGCGACTAAAATAAATTCATTAACATAAAAAAGACCTTGCTTTGATGAGCCAGTAAAAGTCTCATGATGAAACTGAAACTGAATCATATTCAGGTAAACGACTCTGAATCATTTTCTGAATCAAATTGAGTTTGATTCATACTGCAACAAAACGACTCTGTAGCATGTTTATGAAAATGGCTGTGAATCATATTGCATCTTTTTTAACCTCGTCTCACTCATGCACACACACACAGACACACACACAGTCGTACGTACGTAACTGGAGGTTTAATTTACGCCCTGGCCTGAGCTGGATAATGATATCGAGTTGTAATTTGCTGATGCAAATGGCGAGCGTTAATAGGCGATAAAAGCGGCAGTGCTACACAGTAGAATTGCCGAACACCCTGAGCATTCATTAACTCCCTCATTAAGCTGTTCAAGTCCACGTTAAGAGCTTTCCGAGAGGGAAGCGGTGCGTAATCGAGGTCTGATTCTGCTCCAGCACGTGTGCCGCAGCGCACTCGTTTACATCCGCCGCTCTGCTTTGGCTGAAAGCTTCGGAGAAATGAACGCTAATCTAATGGAGGCGATGTGAGGGCGGAGAGCCCGCGGTGGAGCCGTTAGCTGCCGTAACGTACAGCAGAGCCGTAATTAACGCCTATAAGTTAAACACGTCGGGCCATAAACCATCCATCAGCACTGCTGTAGATAATCATCCAGCTCAGGGCTCTGCTCATCATACCGCATACAGCGTAGATTCAATTTCATTAGCCAATCACAAACTGCATCGTACAGTACGACAACATTACACCGCTGGATTTACTGAACATTATAAGAATTCACAGAGTACAAACTAGCACGGTAAAGAATGACTTTTTAACTTTGAAGAGTTACTGTAACCGTTTATCTAAGCAGACTTGTTAGCTAGCTAATGTTAGCCGAGAATAATTAATGTTGCTAGTTAGTTAGCTTAAATTTAAAGTACTGTGTCATGTATGATTGTGTATTGTGAAATGCATTGTGCCTCCCAAAAATATTAATCATTCCGAATCAAATCCTAATGAAACTACTGAGTCGATCATACTGAGACGGCGCAGAATCGTAGTGAAATCGTAGATCACATCGTATGGAGTCGTTTAAACAGAATCGTTCTGACGCAGCAGCCGCTGCTTTTACTGAAACCCGGACACGTAGCTCGAGCGTCTGATGGAAACTAAACGTCTCTCTGCCAGCTTCTGAATAGGAGCTGCGCCGAGTCCATGCTAATCTGAGAGATAAAAAAAAGAAGATTAAAAAGCGGAGGCTTTAAACGGTCAGCCATTTTGCTCCTGCGCGCCTGTGCGCGGTAATTAAACGGCACTCTCGCGCCTCACATGTAAAAAAAAAAACCGACTCATTAGAGCCAGGCCCAAATGACGAGCTCTTTTAAAGCACGCACAAACCAAGAGGGAAAATAAAAGGCCCTTTTTGCATATGCATTAGCTCTAAATTGGAAACAGGCCTTGGGACAAATATTTCTGTCCTCAGATCTCGGGCTGGAGAGCACTCAGGACGTCACCGCCGCGAATAATTAGCGCTAAAAGAGTGTTAAGGAGCGGAGACGCAATCGAGAGGCGATTCACATATGAACTGCACTCGAGAAGTTTCTCAGCCTTCCTCAAGATGTCGGTTTTATTCACACTATGCCATGTGTGTGTGTGTGTGTGTGTGTGTGTTACTATTCAGAGTGAAAAGCTCTCTCCCGCGTGATGCTAGCTCGGTGCTGTGCAGTCAGTGGAAAATAGCTGCAAACCGCCATTGAGTGTCAGCTCTCTGAGGCCTCTTTATGTGTGTGAGAGTGTGTGTGCGCGTCTCACATCCTGTGGAGGGCCCTGAGGCTGCTTTGCAGGGTGTGTGTGTGTGCGTGTGTGTGTGTGTGTGTGTGTGTGTGTGTGTGTGTGGGGCCTCACGGCGCTCATGTTTATCTGTGTGACTGATGGACTCTCGGCCCGCTGAGGTGAACACGAGTTTTTATCTGGTGTTCACAGCACAGCTCAGCTTCCCTTCGTGTGTGTGTGTGTGTGTGTGTGTGTGTGTGCGCGTGTGTGTGTGGGGTATCATTCACACAGAGATAAACAAATAGGTCTTTCATGCAGGAGCACACCCCACTGAGATATAGAAACACACACACACACACACACCTTCTTATAGTCAGAGAAAGTCTTACGTGACAAGGATGAGCCGTGTGACATTAAATGGCTCTGCATCTTGTTTAATATATAACCCCTGCATGTGTGTGTGTGTGTGTGTGTGTGTGTGTGATGATATGCAAATACACACCCTGCAACCCCTGAAAAAAGAAATAAAGATGGATAAAAGCAGCGTTAGAAACTAAACCTCAATCTGTGCCTCATGTCGAACTCTTGTCACTCCATCAAATCTAAATCTGAGTCAGACGGAGTCGAATCATATTGAAACGCCACCAATTTAAATAAATCTAATCTCTAAACGACTGAAGCAAATCCTACTGACGCGACTCTGGGTGGTTTTGTATTAAAACAACACCGAATGTGCAAAGACGATTTTCTCTTTGCAATTTCGATGCCTTTCGTTATAAAGAGATGAAGCTCATATCTGAGCACGTTCAGCCCCGCCCCTTCTCCGTTTATTTCTTGTCCTTTCAGATAGCCGCGTGCAGTGAGAAACCGAATCGAACCGGATTGTAATCATGATAATTGTTTTAGATGTAAAAATGGTTTAATTAAACTACAGTATTTAATTGATTACTTTTTTAATCATGGAGGATGGAGAAATCCTCAGATTAAATAAAATAAATACGGCGTCACATTAAGTAAAGAAAGTAAGTAGTGTGAAATCAGCAGCTCCACCGAGGTCACGTGACTGAGAGACGATTAATGTTAGTCACAGTAACTCAGGAACACAGTGTCAGGACTGAAGTCTAATACATGCACTGACACACACACACACACACACACCGCTGACACACACACACACCGCTGACACACACACACACCGCTGACACACACACTCGCGCTCCACACTGCTCCTGTTGTCGTGTGTGTCATTGCCGAGCTGAAGAGCACACACACGTGACCTCCAAGGCCGAACCAAAATGAGACAGTTTAAACGATTCCGGGTAAAAGAGGGCAGCGTGTGAAGGAGGCGTCAGTACAACTGAAGATCCACACAATCGTTACCGAGAGCAGTTTCCCCCAAAATCTGGTTTGTTTTGATCAGTGAGAACACAATGAGAACACAATGAGAACACAATGAGAACACAATGAGAACACAATGGTTCCATGCCTGTGCGGCGCACATGGGCACATGGGATCGGAT
>JAQQZT010000014.1:23022218-23042377 GCA_030068275.1 Clarias platycephalus | reverse complement strand
CCCACATTCACACCCAGTGACAGAAGCACTTTCAGTAAGAACACACACCTGATAACGTTATGTAACGTCTTAAACATATGATCAGCAAAATGTGTGTCCCGCAAATTTCACGCATAAATTTGTATTTAAAAAAAATTGTTTTCATTCATGTGCATCCTTTGCGATGTATTCGCAAGTACAGCTTGCAGTAACACAACAAGCTCAACAAGCTCTCTTATCTTCTGAAGTCCTTGTGTTGATGGTTTTTGGCTGATGAGATGTAACAGTATTTTTGATTGATCAATCTGGTAGTCTCCAGCCAATGACTCCATACCTTCCTACATAGGATTCGTTTTCGTTTTCTCCCTCAGTTAATACTGTATGTGTGTATATATATTTGGCAATTTGGAAACGCCAATTAGCCTAATCTGCATGTTTTTGGACTGTAGGAGGAAACCGGAGAACCGGAGAAAACCCACCAAGCACGGGGAGAACATGCAAACTCCATGCACACAAACCCAACGTAGGAATTGAACCCAGGACCTGGAGGTGCAAGGCGACAGTGCTTACCTCTAAGCCACCATGCAGTCATAGATGCATCTCAACAAATTAGAATATAATCAAAGTTTATTTATTTCAATAGTTCAGTTAAAAAACTGAAGTCATATATTATACAGATTCATTACACACAGAGTAATATATTTCAAGTGTTTATTTCTTTTCATTTTGATTATGGCTTACAGCTAATGAAAACCCAAAAGGCAATATCTCAGAAAATTAGCATATTACTTAAAAGATTTTTAACACAGAAATGTTAGACCCGGGAGTTCGATTCCCGGGTGATGCTGTAACCTCTCGCAGCCGGAGGCCTAGAGAGAGCTGATTGGCCGAACTCTCTCAGAGGGGAGGGATGAGAGGTACTTAGTGCTCCTACATTAATCACGGCTCTACAGCCAATCAGGGGCGTCTATGAGCTCATGCAAGCGGAAGGAGCGGATAGCGCTGTCCTCTAAGTAGTTCGAAAATATGCAGTCGGCTGGTGTCACGTGGTCTGAAGGAAACCTGTGATAGTCTACGGCCCTTCCGACTGAATGGTAGTAGTAGCCTTAATGTGGGAGCCCCCTAGTGACGGGGGGGGGGAATTGGAAACGACTAAATTAGGGAGAAAATCCAAAACAAATTAAACCAGGTATTAGTACTTTTGGCAGTGTGAGCAGGTACCAAGTCCTGCTGGAAAATGAAATCAGCATCTCTATAAAGCTGGTCAGCAGAGGGAAGCATGAAGTGCTCTAAAACTTCCTGGTAAACACACAACACAATGGACCAACAGCAGCAGATGACATGGCTCCCCAAACCGCCACTGACTGTGCAAACTTTAAACTGGACCTCAAGCTACTTGGATTCTGTGCCTCTCCTCTTTTCCTCCAGACTCAGGGACCTTGACTTCCATATAAAATGCATAATTGATTTTCATCTGAAAACAGAACTTTGGCCCACTTAGCAACAGTCCAGTCCTGTTGATCCTTAGCACAAGGACCTCAGCGGGGATCCTTAGCATCTCTGACGTTCAAAAGTGTTATGACACAAGGAATGTGACAGTTGTAGCCCATGTCCTGGATACTTGTATGTGTGGTGGCTCTTGAAGCACTGATTCCAGCTGCTTATGAATCTCCCCCAAATTTCTTGAAAGTCTTAATTTCACAATCCTATTAAGGCCGCGGTTATCCCTGTTGCTTGTGCCTTTTTCTACCACATTTTCCCCTTTCATTCAACTTTACATTAATGTGCTTGGATACAGCACTCTGTCAACAATCAGCCCACTGAACTAGACTGGGAGGCCTTTTAAAGGCTCAGGAAATCTTTGCAGGTGTTTTCAGCTAATTAGAATGTGATTCTATGAGTTGAATGAATGATACAAATATATTATATATATATATATATACAGTATATACACACACACACAGTACAGTATATATATTCCTCAAAAAACAGTATGTGTGTAGAACTGCTATTGCTGTCTTCACAACCGACTGCCAGTTTTCATCAATATTAATATGTAAACATTCACTGGTAATTAATACTACTAAAGTCTAACTATTGTATAAAAGCGATATCACACTCAAGGTTGTGCTGTTGCGCTGAATATCAGCATGGCTGTGACATTTTCAGTGACATATGATTGTACGAACAATGAAACGATGATTATATGAACAATGAAACAAACTTACAATGGATTTAATGTGGAAATGTGGGAAAAATTGAAGATGTAGAGTTAAAAATAGGAGCTTCCAGTTCCTTATGACGGAGAGTAAATCTGTAAAATAATAATTTTAATCACATGATATGATGGATGCCATGTGTAGTGAATGTCTTATCTTTATTATTCTTATTATTATAATCCTCACCAGACGGAGGGTTGATGTGGGTCACCTGTTTAATACAGCTTGCTTTTATTTTTCTCTCCTGACTCTATAATGTATCCTGTCTGATTTTTCATAGTGCCGCTTTAACGTTTATTGGGGGGTTTCCCATAAACTGTATCTGCATTTTTACTCAAATATGACTGCTTTTCCCTACGGAGATAAATATTCACCAGAAGAATGCGGAAGACCGTTACACTAATTGCTTTCACAGCCAGAAACATTTGCAAAGCAAAACACACACGCACACACACACTCACACGCACAGAGGCTAATATTGGTCTTATTACTGTATGTGTGATTTATCAGCATACTGAGGGCCATTACAGTCACTCACAAGAACGCCGGCTGTGTGTGTGTGTGTGTGTGTGTGTATGCGCTTCAGAAAAGGCCGCTGTTTCGTTGAGGAGGGAATTAAGTATAAGGCTTATGCATAAGATATGAAAGGAAACAGTGCTCTGTTCAGTGACATTAGTTCAGCGCTAACATGTCAGCTATATTAACACACTTTCTGCTTAATACACACACAAACAAACATTACTGCAAAGATTGCTAACAGGTCGATAATCAGTGATAAATTACTGCATACCACGACGTCTACTGAGGTGAGCAGAGACGTTACTGGAGATCGATCATAAGCTTTTAATTATTTTCAAAGAAGAAAAAATAATCATGAAAGTTTTTTAAGAGCACAATATTCTCATCTCTAGAGAGGCTGAAAGCTCAGAAAACACACAAACTGAGCATTTTTGGCTAACAATTAAACAATTTAATTTAACTATTTAAGAACATTTACCTCAGATGTGTTGTTAAAATGATAGGAAAAGACTCAGCAACTACAATTACACTGCATTTATACTTAGCATTAGCTGCTAGTCAGGCTTACACATGTTATACAGACACAATGAGGGTGGACCTGTTACAGAACGATCCAAAACATTAACATTTACCTCAGATGTGTTGTTTAACTACTAAGAATGGACTCAACAACTACAGTTATACCTTATTTACACTTAGCATAAGCTGCAGGCCAGACTTAGAGGTGTTATACAGACACGATGCGAGTGAGAGTGGAAATGTTACAGAACTACCTGGAACATTAACATTTACCTCAGATATGTTGTTAAAATGCTAAGAAAAGTCTCAAGAACTACAATTACACTGTATTTATACAGTAGCTGCTAGCCAGACTTATATATATCTATATATATTATACACACATACACACTGAGGCCATGTCCACAAGTAGCCGGGTATTTTTGAAATCTGAGATTTTTTACTTTGATTTTTTAAATAATTTCTGTCCACACGACCTACGTTTTCAAAATATCTTTGTCCACATGAAAACGCAAAACGCCCTGTTAAGTGGAGCGTCCGTAATCAACAGGGGGCCAATCAGAAGCCTAGACGAAATGTCATTACCAATAAACCACTCAGAATAACTACAACGATGTTATCTTTAAGAGTGCTACACGCTTTAACGTCTTTATGTTCGTGTAGTCAGTTCAAATCCTAAATGCTCTGTACTGTAGTGTTTTACTGTTAAACTGATGAAGTCTAGCCACATTATACACATTAACACTTTATCATAAATTACAATTATTAAACAGTAAATAAAAATATTTCAGTTTACTGTAATATTACTAAATATCTGTAAATACTTCTTTATTAAATACTTCCTTATTTAAGAGTCTAAAAGGGTTATATCACTCTTCCATCTGTCTTTATTTCTGTCGTCTGTCTGTCTCTCTCTCTTCCTATTTGTCTCTCAGTGCCGTTCCATTCCATTTATCTCTCTTCATCTGTCTGCCTCTCTGACTGTCTTACTCAGTCTGTCTCTCTTCTTTTGTCTGTCTCTTTCTCTCCATCTGTCTATCTTGCTCTTTCTCTTTCTGACTGACTCTTAGAGTCTTTCTTTCACTCTCTTTCTCTCTGCTCTTCAGTCTCTCTCTCTGTCTCTGACTGTCTCTCTGCTTCTTTCACTTTCTCTTTTCTTGGTTGTGCCTGTCCTTTTCCTCTTCTCTCTCTTCCTTGTCTACCTGTCTCTCCCTTTTGTCTCTTTGTCAGTGTCTGTATGTCCCTGTCTGGTCTCTCTCTTTCTCTCTCTCTCTGTCTGTAGACAGGAAGTTCTATATTTGGATCAGTTATCTGTTGCCTTCATAGACGCCACTGAGAGAACAATCCCACCGCTCTCAACCTGTGTGTGTGTGTGTGTGTGTGTGTGTGTGTGTGTGTGTGTGTGTGTGTGTGTGTGTGGAAAGAAGGAGGAAGCTCTTCCTGTACAGATTCAAAGCTGCAACAGGGCTATACTGGGGCTATACGTTAAAAAAAATTTCAAAAGTAGAAGTATATTACGGTAAGACTGGAAATATGCTTGCTTGTAACTACAAGTACACGCCCACAGGATGACTGAGTCACGTATCCTGCGTTTATTTGGCGCGTAGCTTGTGCATGTCCTCAGAAATTAATGCGAACAGTAGGGGGAGTGTAGTCAGCAGGCGACATCTCAAACGGCAGAAAGTTTTGAGGACACGTTGTGCGACGAGGTCGGCATTTACCCGCCACCTGTATGAGGTGCCAATAACAGTTGGCGGGATATTAATACTGTTAAATGTTAACATGGTAACTAAGCTCCTTTATTGTCGCTATATTTATTCAAAACTGACTGATTTAATTATCCAGTGTACCCCCCACTGGAAAGCTCTGGTAAACACACAGTATATTAACAAGTATGTAAAAAAAAAAGACGTTCACAATGTTGCCAGGTTGATTACGAGAACATTAACATTAACAGCGTATGTCTCAGGCCCTAGTTGTCAAAAGTTGGTTAGCTTGTTAGTATCACCTGAGCATTTTATGACTATTGGATACCAAGAGGTACAAGTGAAATTATGTGGTACATGTTTAAAGTGGGGATCTGTGTGTGTGAGGAAGAAATAATTAAATCGAAAACGTTTGAAATGATTTAATGAATTAAATAGAAAATAGAAAATTAGAAAATGAAATGCCTCCTGACCAATCAGAATGGAGGATTCAGAAGTGTGAATTATCATCATTATTATTATTACTAATTGCATGTTTTTTTTTTTGTTTTTTTTTAATAAAGATGTTGATAAACAGTGCTGAGTGTTACAGTGCGAACACTGAACACAGGGACGTGGTCATTATGTCGTGATGATCCATCATTAAAGGTCAGTGTTACACAATAAACACCACTGACTCAGTACTAACACTTACACAGCGCTGTGCTGCTGACTTTAACACCTTTTACATCACACACTCCTTAAGCATGAAGGAGGAAAATGGAGAGATTAAAGGAAAAGTTTAGGCAAGAATGAAGTGTTAGGCATGTTCCTCATTACTGCGAGCGACGCTGATCAGAGAATAATGCGGCTTTGTATTCAGGGGAAGATGCTAACGTCGCTAACAAAGAACAGAAACTTAAAGCCTTATTCTGCTCTTTGTTAATATTTCATGCTTTTATTAAATATGAGAATTACATTTATTTATTTGTTTGTTTACTTCTTCATTTTCTGTGGTTGCTTTTTCTCCATCAGCTCTGTTTAAATTAAAGACAGACAGAAGACAGACTGCACATTTTTACAGCTGTTCAACTATAAAATATAAAGGAATGCCTGCGGCAATGACACACACACACACACACACTCTCTCTCTCTCTCTCTCTCTCTCTCATCTCTCTAATGGAGAAGTGCTCCACTTTATCATCACCATTTATTACTTTCAAATGGGAAAAGGGCTGTTCACAATTCCCCTACCACACACACTTGCACACACTCCTCATTTGATGTGTAGTATTAAAATCAGTGTTGTGTATAACAGCTGAATGTCTCTGTTCTCAGTGAGATTAGCAAAGTTACAGCACTTTACAGCGCTAATGGGAGACACACACACACACGCACACACATATGTTTCAATATCCTTCTAATGACCTTCTAATGTAAATTTCATTATTAAGATGCATAATTAATGCAGGGCTTCACTTTAATCTAACCCCAGCCTCAGTAACAAAAAAACTGGAAGTGGTCTTTTTTTCTTAAATAATTCAAATATATAGTGAACTAATGTACATTTGAATTAAAAAACAAAAAGTGTCTTTAGTGTTGTGAGGAAAATCTGAACCAAGACACACAGGTCTATATGACTTTACATAGCTGGATTATTAAGTCCAGACCCCATACATACAATATGCTTACAAACCCTGACTCTGGAGTGGATTTAAAGCATGTGTGTGTGTGTGTGTGTGTGTGTGTGTGGTGTGTGTGCAGCATCTCGCTTTCACAGAGCAGATTCAGCTCGTTACCTGGTCATCAGCACTGTAATGAGTTCAACCAGGTGTGTTCGTGCACTACATTCGAGCATCTACACTCTCGCTGGGGTGGAAATACAGACTTTATTGGATTTATTCCATTAGTTCACTTCTTGTTGTGTTTATACGTGTATTTATATAAAGACTTTAAGAAGGCTCTTAAACCCTGTGCAGTGCACTGTGTCGAATAAACATATAACTGTTCATCTTAAACAACCATAAACAACTTACATGATCTGTTTCAACTCAACATTCCTAAACAACATACACATTCCCAAACAACACAAACATTCCAGAACAACTTAAACATTCCCACACAACACAAACATTCCAGAACAACTTAAACATTCCAGAACAACTTAAACATTCCCACACACCCCAAAGCATCCTGTAACAACACAAACATTCCCAAATAACACAAACATTCCCAAACAACACAAACATTCCAGAACAACTTAAACATTCCCACACACCCCAAAGCATCCTGTAACAACACAAACATTCCCAAATAACACAAACATTCCCAAACAACACAAACATTCCAGAACAACTTAAACATTCCCACACACCCCAAAGCATCCTGTAACAACACAAACATTCCCAAACAACATAAACACTCCCAAACAAATATTTCCAAACACCCCAAACATTCCCATGCAACCAAAAAATTTCAAAACAAATCATATATTTACAAACAACACAAAGAATCCCAAACAACCCAGAACAACCCAAACATTCCAGAACAACACAAACAACACAAACATTCGCAAATAGCCTGAACATTTCCAAACAACACAAACACAAACATTTCTAATCTCTCCAAACAGGTCCAAACACACAGACAATCCAAAAACAACTTAAACATTGCCAAAACAGCTCAGATATTCCTGTACAACACAGAAAATACCCAACATTCCCAAACAACTCAAATGTTCCCCAAAAAGTCAAATATTCCCAAAGCAGCCCAGACTCTCCCATGTGGTGCTACAGCAGCAAAGAACACGGATGTTCTAGTCAAAGTTAAACACCAAACTTTTACTGGTCTCTGTAAAAGTGCACTACATGTGAACTTTATCCACCAGCCAGTGTCCCATATATACAGTACACACATAACACACAGCATACATAACAAACACCCCTACACACTATCTAGTTCACTTTATGTTCTTATGGGAACCATTTGTGGCATGGCGTATTGTCTTCTCTGTATTAGTGCACTATAAAGGAGTGCAATAATGACTTCTACAATTGGGACACAAACTCTGTTCAAAAGTGGAGTACTGACACACACACACACACACACACACACACACACAGCTTGAGGGAAACATTAATATCTCATATGATGTATTCAAATTACTCCAGTGTATAACATCTCTGTTCAAATAGAGATTAGCAAAGTTATGACACTTTACATAGCTAATAAGACACACACACACACACACACACACACACTAATTTGCTGTTATTAAACAGATGTGATTAGAAACTCACAGGACATGAGGTTGAAGTGACTCGTCAATCACACACTCACGACTAGAAAGTGGGACACGCGCTACGATTAATCACACAGCGTCATCCAGCACGCACACACACCCACACACACAAACACACAACCACCCACACACACACACATGCGCACTGCCAAAATGACATTACTGTGGTTCAGACATTCTCTTTAGGTAGACGGTTCCTGTAGTGGAAATCTAGCTTTAACGATATTGACTAACATTAAGCTAAAAATATTGCTTTTATTAGTGTCATCATAAACATTAAATTATTTCATTAGTTCATTTTTGCTCTATTAGTTTTTCTAAAAATACATATATTTTTTTAAAACAAAGCTGCATTTTATTTTTAAGCTTCAGTTGTAAAGAATAAAACAAAACAAAACTGTGACTCGACATTTAGTGACTCAATACACACATTTCATCACACGACGGTTCATATTAGCATTGCTAGCAGCTTATAAGCGCAAGCTAACTGTACAACCTACACACTCACCAGGGGCACCACGTTATTCTCTTTTATCTCTTTCTAACTATGTAAATGTGAACTAAATAACACGCTAATCACGGTCAGATTCCTGACTCTAGATCAACAGGTATTAGCAGCTCACGCTTTTGTCTGTTCTGGCTACCAGCACTGACGTGGGGCACCAACGATCTCTGCTACACAAGCTTTATTTTCCCGCAGATGAAGAAGAAACCTTTTTTATAACGCTTATAAGGTTTAACTTAATTTTAGGCATCTGAGTTTTCAGTGACCGTTTGGAACTCGGACACCCGTAAGACCGCAGGACCGGGCTGAGGAATCATCAGAGCCGATGGGTTTTGGATAAGATGTGTGGCCTTGCTGTAGAACACTTTCAATAATATACATCCAGTTAAGAAAATCTCATGTGTGTCTGTAGATGTAGACGACAAGCATGTGTGTGTGTGTGTGTGTGTGTGTGTGTGTGTGTGTGTGTGTGTGTGTGGTTGTGTCGCTCGGCACTGTGAACACCGCGTGAGGAATAAAGAGCCAGCTGGGATTCAGTTCATCATTCTGTTTACGCGCTCACTACAGAGTGTATGAAATAACGGCGTGTATACCCAATCTGGTGCGCTATACGTGCCGGAGCGCGAGTCAGCTGAGACGCGCTATAAATCTACGCTACATGGGAAATGAAAGGATCTTCAAAATGCTTTCAAGTGCACTAAAATACCATGAACCGTCTGGGACTCAGACTGTAGTGTGTATGGTAAGGTGTGAAACAGAGCATAACAGATTCACACACCATGTCTCAGTGACTCCGCCCAGTTATTAAATAAGCAAGAAAAACAACTTTATTAAACATATGATACCACGACAATACGCTTTTCTCTTCTGGTTTTAAGCACCAGCTGATACCTCATCCCTAATCCTCATCCCATATTGTTGTCTTTATAAAATACTACGATTTAAAATGTGAGCGTCACAGTAAAATTCTCTGAAGTTTAAAAAAAATAAAAAAATTCAGTTAATTATCATGATTTTCCAAAATCGTTGTTTTTTTAAATACATTTTAAATTCATACAGTACATACAGCGGTACCTCAGCATACAAACGGCCGGACTCATGAATTTTCACTGTAAGAACTGAAATTTTGTAAGACATTTGCCCCGGCATATGAAGCATTTTCAGCATACAAGCAAATGAATCGAGCTGAACCGAACATCTGCTCGCGCGTACTGTACGTTCGGGAGACGTTCAAAACTGGTTTCCGTCAGTGAAAAGTCAAGCAAAGGGAGTGTGTTTTTTGGTTTTTTTTTTTTTTTTTTTTTGCATTTTGTGCATGATTTAGTGAAGACGCAGCACCGCGGGTCACAAGAATGTTATCGAGGACGATAGCAAGAAGAAAAGGGAGCCGCTTTTAGTTTGTTTTTTAAAGCAGCCGATGCCAAAAGGAATCATAAATTAAGCTTAAGTGAGGTTTAATGTCTATTTATTTCATATTTTACTTCATTTACATGTTTTTTCTAAAAGTTTTGATTGTTTTTATATGCAAAAATAATGTTGGAAATTGGTAATATCGGTAATATTTTTGGGTGGCTGGAACGGATTATCTGCATTTACATTATTTGCTATGGGACAATGTGTTTCAGAGAATGTGTTTCCTCCAAACAGATTAAATCCGTATGCTGAGGTACTGCTGTATTTGGAGTATAAGGTGGTAAAATGCTGCACTTCCTACGAGATAAAATCTAAAATAGCTCATAAATATACATGTACATTGTCCTGTGTGGTAGGAGCAAATGATGTACGCATGGAGCTTGTTTAGAATTGTAACACAATCTAAAAAACAATAAATGTAATATCGAACCAGGATACATGCAGTCTTCATTCAAATCAAATCGGGATCTACTGTAGGTATCATGATAATATGGTATTGGGAGATCCCTGCTTAGGCTCCAGGCCCCCCGCGACCCTGAATACAGGATAAAGCGCTAAAGACGAAGACGAAGAGATCCCCGCTGATTCCCGTCCCTGGAAATCGCTTACATTGTAAATATGATACGATTGTACAAAGTTGAAATATATTAGGAAGTCCAGCCTGACAAAAAGTCTCTACATGTACATTATTCCAGTTCCAAAAATGTATTTTCTCTTAATTTCTGTTCCTTTATTAGTTTTTCCCCCTGTTGTCACCCTGACATTAATCCCGACTACTGGATGTGGGTCATCTCAAATTAAATAATCGACATTTCCAAACAAAGCTTCCCGGTGTACCGCTTCGAAGCCGCACTGATGTTTCAGCTCAATATGCTCTATATTATACGCACTACTTAGCGAAATCGCGAACAATATCTACACTCTATTAAAGACACTTTATGCTCAATATAACACAATGACACAATTACACACTGTAATGTACCGTAAAGCACTCGATGAAGACTTTCAGTAACGTTATCTACAAATGAGTCCTCCCTTACCTCGCAGAGAACACCTTACCTAAGGCTTGTAGTGCACAGGCTCAAGTACAGGCTCAAGTACAGGTAGAGCCTGTGGATGTCATGCCCTTATATAAACATGAGCCAGCAACCCATCATCATCATCATCATCATCATTTCTGATCCTGTGTGTTAATAAATGATGTTATTATATGCCTCAATACCGGCCTTGTGGTCTCCCAGGAACCAATCAGGATTCAGTATTCCATTTAAAAGCAGACACACACACACACATCTCTAAACACATCTCACACACCTGCACCCCTATCTAGTGCACTACTGATCAAATTAAGAGATTTAGATTCACTTTCAGGCACTTTATAAACGTGCATTGTATAGAGAAGAATGAAGCAATGCTTTTAACCTCCATCACTTCTCTCCTCTTTGTAGTGCACTATACCCCGAGTAAGGAGACTTAATTCCATTCTCACTATATAATTTAGGATAATATTCAACATACGAAGTTATGCAGAGAGTGTGTGTGTCAGATAGCGAGGCTCCCTATTCATAAGAACCCAAATACGCGTATTCATTTGTCTACATAGTGAGCTATACGTTTAGTTCAGGTTAGCTAGTTGCCTACACTTTATCTACTGCGTTATTTATTTACTTGAGATTGTAGTGCAGTACACAAACTGAGTAATGTCTACTGTACATAACCTAAATCTGAGTCTTGTGGATATACTGTATAAGCTCACAGGGAATCAACTCATACTGCATGAACTGCACTGTACTGTGTAATATCTACAGAAAGTGCTTTCTGTTTTTTTTTCTAGTGCATTATGATTTTCACTCTACACAGTAAACTGCATATACACTACAGGTATGAAAGGGAACTACACCGTATCTAGTGCACTAATTATCCAACTGTCTGACAGGTTAAATTTACTTTAATGCTCCCTAATACAAGTGCACTCCATGGGGATAAAGTCAAGACTTTTATACATCATCCAGGGCACTTCATTCACCTCTGGATTATAAAAGTGTGTTTGTGTTACAGAGTTAAATCTAAATGCCCTATCACCGAGCCTTGTGGGATACCACTTCAGTCTTTCTATATAAAGTATATAAAGGACAATACTACACACACACACACACACTACTGTATATGTCCAATAATTGACACCCTACACCCTAATTGAAGGACAGTTTCAGATTCGCTACCCTGTCCTTGCTATCTACCCCCATATACGTATAAGTGCATTCTGTTTGTCTAGTGCACTACACTTTCTGAACACTACATCCAGTACAACTCTGTCCTGAGTCTAGTGCACTATTTATCTAGCTAAGAGATTCAGATGCACTCTCACACACCCTATACAGGAAGCATGCACTGTGTGAGGAATCGAGTAATGTCTACTTGTGCACCCTGCTTGTAGTGCACTTCATGGTACTCTGAATGACTTTTATACCCATCAGCCCCGGTTCTGTGTGTTAAAGATGTTAATAAAATCTACAGTCATTAAAAGCGAGACTTTAGTCTCCCTACACAGTGTATATCTAATAATCAAATAACAGCTTCTACACCCTAGCCAGTGCACTATTTATCCAGTTAAGAAGTTCTACAGTAGGTGGTCTTTATACACACTATAACAGTGCAGTAAGTTTTAGCCCCTTCCTATAGTGCACTATATGTCCAGTGTGGTGATATAAGCGACTCAAGAGTCACACTGTTGGTACTATAGAGGAATTAAGTAGTGCTGTGTGCCCTACACACTACTTGATGCACTCTATATCCTCATACTGCTTTATCTCTTACATTATTATATACATACTAGCTTACTTATTTACTTACCAATATTACACAGTCCCAATCATACCCCCTAGGTGCAATTCATTATTAAATTAATCAATCAATCAATCAAAAAGCTGGTTTTATGTAGCATCTTTCATAAAAATAAAATAAATTAAACAAAATAAAGTCACAAATAAAATAATATAGCCTGAATAATAATAATAAAAAAATAAAATAGTAATACTAAACAACAGCAATTTATAACATAAAATAAAAGTGCAAAAAAAAAATATATATATATACACATGTACATTTAATAACGTAATTGACATTATACCAATAAAAAAGAAAAATAGTACTGAATAAGATAATAATATATTATAAAAAATATTAAAATGTATTACTAATTAATTTAAGAATAATTTAATAAATTAAAATAGGTTAAATATTAACAAAATCATAGTAAATAAACACATAATGAAAAAGAATTGAAATGAATAAAATATATGAATATATTAACATAAAAAAATATAAAAATGCTCATAAATAAGCAATTATTAAATAATAGAAAAGCTAAGTGCTAGATAAGTAAAAAATAAAAGTGTTACTGATTATTATATTATTAAATATAAAATGGTATTAAATTCCATTTAAAATAATTCATACATTAAAATAAATCATGCAGTATAATTAAATAAAATATGGTAAAAAAAAATTATAAAATGACAGTAAAAGTAAGTGTTAAAAAATGAGGCTTATTTAAAAAAAAAAAAAAAAAGGGCTGGATTACAACGAAATGCACAAGGGTAATGTTCCTGAGACAGAGCAACGAAACACACACTTATGATAAACTCTCCTTGTCTATTTTCTGCTCTCAGGCTCCTGCACTCTACTGACTCCTCCACATGAACATTATGGTGTGTACTGAACGTTCTGAAGAGATCAGCATCTCGATCATAATCAGGCTGTAATAGACCCGGGATGGGACACCAGACATCACACACACTCATACCTAGGGGGCATGTTCTTGGTAGTTGGGAGGAAACCGGAGAACCCGAAGGAACCCAACACAGAGACAACGCACGCACAGAACCGTGAGGAGACAACGAGACTCGCTGTAGAACCGTGCGCTGATCACACATCAATCACACGTTTATCTACGTAACATTCATTAGGTAGAAGCTTCAGGCTGAAAAAACAAGTGTGCGTGTGTGTGTGAAAATATGTGATATGAAGTATGAATTTCACATAAATCACATCTGCTGAAATCAACTTTTCTAAAGTTTTTTTTGTGTACGGCCAAAACATTGTAATGGTGCTAAAAAAGTGTCTCACCTCAGTGAAAAAGTCTCTTTTCCTACAGGATCATATAAACACCATTTTTCATAATACTTAACGCTTGTCGCCCGATCCATGCTTTCGTTTTTTGTAAATATACATGCACATTTATATGTTTTATAAGATAAAAAGAAACAAATTTGCTAAATACAAATTCATGCCCTTTTATGTTTTAGTGCCTGTAACTTTTTTCAATTCAAATCTTTCAATTATCTTAATTATCATTCAGATGAAACTTGGCCAGTTTAGATTTGAAAAGAAATAAACCTGAAAAAGTGTATTATTCTAAAATACTAAATTGTTAAGATATTGAAACATGAATTTGATGGTTACAGACACTAAAGATTTTTAGTGTCCTTAATCTTGCACTGAATGCTTTAATTAACAATGATTACAGGTCATTTGGTTCTAGAAGCTAATACCTGGGGTTAGGGTTAGGGTTAGCCCTAGGGTATCAATACTCAAAGAAATATGTATAATTTTCATTTTAAATTATTATTGTTTGAAGTAAGACAGTTTAACACTTTTTTATTTTAGTTAGCAACTTGAAATTTTTAGGGAAGCAAGATAGGTCACTTCCATGTTGCATAAACTTCAGAAGTAGCTTCTCTGGCCGCACATTTTCAGTATTATATGTATAACATAAGAAACTAGAATAAAATGAAATCAGCAGCAGTACTGTGTTTTTGGCTGGTAGTGTGTAATGTGTGTGTGAGTGATGATTGTGGACAGGAGCGCTTTTATACCGCCTGACACTGGACTCCGTGGGGGACATCAGTGTGTCCGTGGAGTGTAAATAATTCCAACAGGAACGTTGTGACCCTGAAATTCCCAAACTTTTTCCACAAAATTCCACCGTACGGTCTTATTCTGGACTTCTGACTGCTTCAGGTTATTCAGAACCTCCTCGGCAAACATCGAACCCCATGCTGTTATTGGGTGTCACTTAAAAAAGTGTGTGAGTGTGCGAGTGTGTGTGTTTGCGTACATGTGTGTATGTGAGAGAGAGAGAGAGAGAGAGAGAGTTCCCAGGCATGTTTTTTTTTTTTACCTGCAGACCCTCCAGGCTGGAGAAGCTGGTGATGGCAAAGCCATCAATGATGTCCTCCTCCTCCTCCTCCTCCTGGTGTTCCTCCTCCTCAGGCTGAGGGCTGGAGACGCGGCGCTTCCTCCTCCTGGAGGAGAACACTGAGGAGGAGATGATGGGTGATGAAGATGTCACTGATGAAGATGATGAAGAGGAGGAGGAGGAGAAGGAGGACGCGGAGTGAGCGGGTTTCCTGCCGGTCTGGTTGACATGAGAAGCGGTTGAGACGGCGGCGGCGGCGGCCCTGCGCTCGCGCTCAGCCGGACTCGGTTCGGCGCGCGTCTCCCGCCGCCGCGCGCGCTCCCGGTGCGTGCGGGACCTCCGCGTCGGCTTCACTTTCTTCCCTTCCATTTTGGATCCTGATCTCCCATCCACAGCGAGAGAGAAAGAGAGAGAGAGAGAGAGAGAGACAGAGAGGGAGAACAAGAAGAGGAAAACGCGGCGCGATCACCGCAACTCACGCGCGTCCATGCGCGCTCCCGTGCGTGTTTGTGCGTGAATCCGCTACACTGTGACCTTGGACGCGGAGAAGCAGCGCACCGCGCACACGCCCCCGCTCAGCTGATCCATGCGTGCGTGTGTGTGTGCGTGTGTGTGTGTGTGTGTGTGTGCTGTCCAGATCCAAAATGGCCGCGCAGACGTGAACAGGTGTAACATCCAGCCCCGGGTCTCAGTTACAGCTCCGCAACTTAGTTGAACGCACCATTAGTGTGTGTGTGTGTGTGCGTGATGTGCCCGTGTGCGTGTGCGTGTGTGTACTGCAGACAGCGCAGTGTAAGCACCATCCCTCCTCAGAATCCTGACCCAGCTGCACACACACACCGCGGGCAGGACACACACATCCTCCAGGAGAATCCACACAGATCCAGAGGAAATCCAGGAAAAACCAAACACACACACTCACACACTCACACTCACACACTCACGGGGGCAAGTTTTAGCAGGTCAGCGCGAGAAAAACACCCGCCATCTGTTTTGCCCCAAAAAGCCCCAAAAGCCCCGCAGCTCCTCCTCCAGACCCGCACGATCCCGCACACACACACACACAGAGAGAGAGAGAGAGAGAGAGACAGTTCACTCTGCCGTTCCTGAAACACCGAGCAGCGCTTTCTGTTTTTTCAGCACACACACACTCACACACACTCACACTCAGCGCGCTTTAAAGAGACACGAGCCCTGTTTCACTCCGCTCCCGCCTCCACAGCGCTCTCAGCCGCGTACACCCGCTCCGACCGGAAGTCTCCGACAATGACGTCATACAAGAGTGCACTCGCTGCCTGTCTGTCTGTCTGTCTATCTGTCTCCCTCTCCGCCCATCTGTCTGTCTGTCTGTGTTGCCACTTAACTGTGTGTCTGTTATCTGTCTGTTACTCTGTCAATCTGTCCATCCATTTATCTGTCTGTCTGTCCGTCCAACCATCCGTCTGTGTCTCCCTGTCGGTCTGTCTATCCGTCCATCCATCTGTCTGTCTGTCTGTTTGTCTGTCTTGGCATTATCTGTATGTCTGTCCATCTGTGTGCCTGTTATGTGTCTGTTACTCTGTCAATCTGTCCATCCATTTGTCTGTCTGTCTGTCCGTCCAACCATCTGTCTGCGTGTCTGTCGGTCTGTCTATCCATCTGTCTGTCTGTTTGTCTTGCCATTATCTGTCTGTCTCTCCATCTGTGTGTCTGTTATGTGTCTGTTACTTTGTCAATCTGTCTATCTGTTTGTCCATCCATCTGTCTGTGTCCATCCAACCCTCTCTTTGTCAGTCTGTCTGTCCATCCATCCGACCGTGTGTCAGTCTGTCTGTCCATCCATCCGACCGTGTGTCAGTCTGTCTGTGTTGCCTTTTATCTGTATGTCTGTCAATCTGTGTGTCTCGTATATGTCTGTTACTCTGTCAATCTGTCTATCTGTTTTTCCATCCGTCTGCCTGTCTGTCCATCCGTCTATCTGTTTGTCCAACCATCTGTCTGTCTGTCCATCTAACCATCTGTCTTCCTGTCTGTCTGCCTGTCTGTCCGTCCATCCGTCTGTCTTTATGTCTGTGTGCTTGTCTGTTTATCTGTCTGTTACTCTGTCAATACGTCTGTTCGTCAGTCTCTCTGTCTGTCCATGCAGGTATCTGTCTGTCTTTATCCCTCTGCCTGTCTGTCTCTCTGTTTCTCCCAGTGTCTATCCAGCTGTTTGTTTCTCTGTGTGTCATTTATGTTTTTTCTATCAATCCATCTAAGCTTCTAATGTCTGTCCATTCCTTCACCCGTTTACCTGTCTTTCCATCTGTGTGTCTGTTTGTCCATCCTTCTGTTGGTATCTGATTTAAGGTCTTTTACTTTCTTGATCCATCTGCCTGTTTATCCGTCTACAGTACCTTCAGTCTCTGTTCACACCCACCCACCCATCTGTCTGTCAGTCTGTCTGTGTCCACTTGTCTGTCTGTCTATGCAGATATCTATCTGTTTTATCCTTCTGCCTGGCTGTCTCTCTGTCTATCTAAGTCTCTATCCAGCTGTTTGTTTCTCTGTGTGTCATTTATGTTCTTTCTATCAATTTATCTAATATTTTGTCTGTCTGTTAATTTATTCATGTATCTACCTGTCTGCTCATCTGTTGGTATCTGTCACTTTTTAAATCTGTCTGTCCATCTGTCTGTTTATAAACCATAAAGTAACTTCAGTCTCTCTTCACGCCCATACATCTGTCTGTCTGTCCATTTGTCTGTCAATCTGTCTGTTTTGCCATTAAGCTATATGTCTGTCCAATTGTATGTCTGTTATATGTCTGTTACTCAATCAATCTGTATATCTGTTTGTCCATATATCCATCTGTCTGTTTGTCTATCTTTGTAGGTATCTGTCTGTCCATCTGGGTGTTTTTTTTTTTTTTATCCCTTTGCCTGTTTTTTCCCCCCTATTTATCCCAGTGTCTATCCAGCTGTTTGGTTCTCTGTGTAATTAATTTATGCTCTTTGTATTAATTCATCCAGTCTTTTGTCTGTCCATGTATTTGTTCATCTACCTGTCTGTCCATCTGTGTGTTTATCTGTCCATTCATCTGTTTGTATCTGCTTCAAGGTATTTCTCTTCCTACACCCATCTGCCTGTTTATTAGTCTACGGTAGCCTTTTTTCATATCCATACATCTGTCTGTCTGTCTATCCATCTGTCCATCTGTCTGTCTTTCTGTCTGTCCATTTGTTTCAGTGAAATGTGGCAGGACTAAAGGTCTTGTTTTTTTAAATTAACTTTATTGTAAATATTTATATTATTAAAGTTTCAAAAACAATCACAATTTTTTTAAATGTCTTCACTGTTTTTGCTTTTTGTGTGTGTGTGTGTGTGTGCATATGTGTGTGTAAAACTTCTACAGTGAAACAAAAACTCAATTTCGTTGTAAACAATATTGAGAAATCTAAGAACAAGAAAAACAAACTTTTTTTCTTTCTTTCTTCACTTATTCAGTTATTTGATTTATTTACTTTTGTAGTTAGCTACAGTGGTTAGATATTTGTTTGCTTGGTTGTCTTTCTTTCTTTCTTTCTTTCTTTCTTTCTTTTCTCTTTCTCTCAAATAGTGATCTATATAAATATGTTTCTATACTGAAACATCTGGGTTTTTTTTTTTGCCCTTTGTTACATATTTATTGCTAAATGTTCAGTAGTTCTTCCATATCACTTTGTTGAATAAAATATTTAGAAACCTTTTGTTAGTTTAATTCGGGTATGAAGTGTAAAACGAGCTGTATTAAAGTTAGATGAATGCAGTAGAAAGAGTGCAGTTGATTATTCAGCATGTGAATATTAAAGCTCAATGCGATTTACCTGAGCTCCTCATATGCATATTTAAATATGCAAATTACTAAAGCAGAGCTTAGGGAGATTTATAAACACTGTAACGTAGTGTGTCTGAAATGTAGGTTTTTTATATTATTATTAAAGCAGTTTAGCAGCTCATGAGGGATCCTTTGCTCTCCACGTGACCCCCCACGGCTCATCCCTAACACTTTATTAACACTGAATAACACACTGAACATGCGAGCGACGGCGTAGACTCCTGCCTCAGGGCAGAATTTTACATTTTATAGGTCACTGAGATCTACACACTGACACAAGAACAGCGGCGCAGAGCGCGAAACACACTGGAGAGGTTAGATGTTCCTTAAATATTCCAAAGTGTTGAGAAACCAGAGAGAAGTAAAATACAGCAGAGAGATAAATATACTGGATGATCTTCCAAGAACAGTATACACTATTAAATATATTATTTCATTGCATTTTTATGTATATAGGCCTCTTATAAAGCAAGTTTATACACATAAGAATGTATGCATAATTAGAGATAAAAAGATAAACGTCTATACCTAATGAGCAAGTCTGAGGCCTCAGTGATGAGGAAAGAATCTTGAGAGGAACCGGACTCAAAAGGGAACCCGTCCTCATCTGAGTGAAAGGAGATTATTTTCATTACTCTTTTATAACTGTATTGTATAAAGTATAGCAGTGCTAAGTATATTTAAAGCATCTTCAGTATGAGTATCAGAGTAATATTTAATTTCATTACAGCTTTAGCTTTAGGTCTGTAATATCCAGCTAAACTTATCCACTGTATAATGAATAAAACTTGAGTATAAAATTGTAGTGTTTAGAGAAACATCTAGAACACACAGATTATTAGATAAGGTCTTATCCTTTCAACCGTCAACTTCACCCTCAACAAACCTGAGTGATCAATGAGAGTGCGGAAGACAGCATCTAAACATACCAGTTCACCGTAATACTCTACGTCCATGAGTCCCCCAGATCTGCTCCTTTACCTA
>JAQQZT010000014.1:22991623-23008410 GCA_030068275.1 Clarias platycephalus | reverse complement strand
GTAATGAACAATGCAGTAATGAACAGTGTAATGAACAACGCAGTAATAAACAGTGTAATGAACAGTGTAATGAACAATGCAGTAATGAACAGTGTAATGAGCAACGCAGTAATAAACAGTGTAATAAACAGTGAAATAAACAGTGTAATAAACAGTGAAATAAACAATGTAATGAACAGTGCACTAATAAACAGTGTAATGAACAGTGTAATGAACAATGCGGTAATGAACAGTGTAATAAACTGTGAAATAAACAGTGTATTAAACAGTGAAATAAACAGTGAAATAAACAGTGCAGTAATAAACAGTGTAACGAACAGTGTAATAAACTGTAATGAACAGTGCACTAATAAACAGTGAAGCATGGTGTGTATTATGCAGGGTAAGAGTATTGTTGACGGGATTACTATGTACTGTAGTATGTAATCTTGCGCCTGTTGCAGGGTGATGCGGGTCAGTCCAGTGCACTTTCATGCTAAGGTAAATTTAAATAAACCATGTTAATGGCGGAGTTCCTGCTCGAGTGTGCCGTTAAATAAAATATAAAACTCTGAGGTTTGCCGTAGCTTTTGGCACACGGCCAGACGTAAATGGATCAATAATCTCAGAGCTTTACTCTGGAAGCTAATGAATATTGCATCGCTCATCAGCAGCACTATGTTCAGGATGAGAACTTTATTACGCTGAAGAGAAAATCTGTGTTTGGTTTAATGGATGATTAGGTGATTATTCTACTGTATGAACTTAAATCATGCATTATAGACGGCCATTTTCCCCGAAAGACCTGCGCCGGGCTTTTAAACTGACCATTAGGCATGGAGTCAGAGTACTTTATTTTATCATTCATTACAAACTAACACAATATTTTCCTCTACATTAGTGGAGAATATATTATTTATATGAAGTGTGTATTATATTAAAGACGGATTTCTACAGGAACGTTCTGCCGAGCACTCGGAGGCGTATGAGCTGAATGTCTCACACACACAGCACACAGAAACCTCAGCTGTGTCCTAACAGTCCTCCAGAGAGCTTAATTAAAGTGTCCTTCAGCACACACACACACACACACACACACACACACACACACAACGCTGGGTCCTGCAGCCTTTTAGCAAATTAATTACAAAATACCAGACAATCAGTGGAGTAATTCAGTCTCACCTCACATCATCAGCATCACACACACACACACACACACCTTGCATGGACAGTCTGGACATGAGCTAATGCTCACTCTATTCAATACTTAGCAGAAGAATTCCCTCAGACGGGACGCTACAGGGACGATGCGTCTGATGTATGTGATGCGTCTGACGCGTTTTCACCTGAGTTTAGAACGAACAGCTGAGTACCGACACAGAGACATCGTAAGGGTGCAAAGTGTAAGTTTTTGCATTAACTGCGCCTTACAGTTTTGGCTTGCGGGTTCTAGGGGGCGGGGCTTGGGGTTTAGGGGAAATGCAGGAGGTTAAATAATGTTTATACTAACTATCGCTTTAAAACGTACCTTCTACCGTCATTCTTTCTTTTTTCATTCTTTTTGCATTAATTATTTATTCATTAATCTTCTTTGTTTAATCTTTTATCTTTTCCATATTGTTGAGGCGGTGAAGGTCTTGCGAGGGCAGATCCGCGAGGTGACACTCTGAAATGCTCAGAACGCCGCGGAGGAGGATCCACGGTCACCTCAACACGCAGTTGCCAGGTGACGCTGCCGCGGGCGCAATCAGCCCCGGAGCCCAGCATGTGGCCTGCAAACACTAGGCAGCACCAGGAATGAGAGAACATCTCCCCCATAGGGCCGTTTTCAAGATAAACACAAAGACCCAGCCAAGTCCAAGTTCACACAAGAAGATGATGTTCTAGAGAGAGAGAGAGAGAGAGAGAGAGCAACACGGGATCTGATAAGCATGCTCAGATAAAAGAAGAAGTTATAAAGACACAAAATAAGACATAAACCCTTAGCAGGAATAACTCGTCCAGCGTGGATAAGAGAGCTTTATTATCTTTATCTCCTCAGAGACGCGTCCTGTCTCCAGGAGAGGGAGGAACTTTGTTTGTTTAGTGTTTTCAGTTTTCTTTAGGTTTTTCTTTAGTTTCCTACGGTAAGTTCTCAGTTAATAAACCCACGTGGTCTGTGAATGGGGAGGTCTTACCGTGCGTCTCACAAGCCTCCTCTCACACGCCTCTTCTTACTGACCCCCTCAGGGGCCCTGCGTCAGGGCACTTAAATACATAAATACATTACTACACCTCATAACACTTGGGTTTTTTTTTTTATTTGTTTCTCCCCATTCTTCATTATTTATCTCCTGTCATTATTTAATTTTCCCTCATCGTTGTTTTTCTTCCCATTTCGCATCATATTTTTGCTAATCTTTGTTTTTTTTTTTTTCATTTTCTTCCTCCATATTCTGTCTTATCTTTCATTCGTTTTTTTTGTTGTAAATTACAAAAATAGCAAAGAAAGAAAGGAATACAGAAGGAAAGAAAGAAGGAAAGAGATTAACAATGAAAACCAATAGGAGAGACAGTGATGTAATGACACAGGATGGGTGAAAGCCTCTGACGACTCTGAGAGCAATCTGTGTGATGTAATCTGGTGGAAACATTGACCCCGCCCCCTTATCACTCTTCACCCACCCAGTGTCCTCAGTCTTCCAACAGCTGGATACCTGTCGCTGGTCGAACGCCACAGGAGAGAGAACAGTAGAGGGAAGACCTTCAGGAACATCCATCACACGGAGAGGAACGCTGGAGGAACGCTTCATCTCACACCCGCGTTAAAGCTCAGCGGCTTCAACGGTTATAGTATAGTGATGATTTATAAACGGATCTAAAATCCAACCTGAGTTTATTTAAATCCGATCACCATGAGGCCGAGCCCCCTTCACTGGGAACGTGTGTGTTTGAAACACACACCATCAACAACATTAACCGAGGAATTAATTTCACAGAAACCACAACTGTGTGAGGTTCCTCTGAGCTGACGTGTGTGTGTGTGTGTTTGTGTGTTTCTGTGCCAATCAATAACCCCATCCAAACCAGCATACACTCTTTACAAAGATCTGATTTCAGCCTCTGAGGTCTTTGTTTCTGTGTGTGTGTGTGTGTGATACAGAGAGAGATGATTGAGCCTCAGATTTATTGTTTGTTATATAAATACCCCAGGCAGCTTTTAGTAACGTTCTCTTGTCATTTTCAGTTTCTTTGATGAAAATCACATGACAGTGCGGGGGCGGGGTTTCCTAGGGTGAACCTTTTACTGACACTCCTTATTTACAACCAAATCCAGAACAATGTTAATTGATTAATTAGTTCATTCATTAATACACTCCTCTGATTGTTTTATCAGTCTGATACGGCTAATAAATTAAAACCAGCACACTTTAAAAAAAAACAGAATTGAGGATGATTTTGACACCGTTGTCCTGGAAATGTCTTCTCTTTATACAGACGTTGTGTGTGTGTGTGTGTGTGTGTGTGTGTGTACAAGTGGGCCAGTTGGATGTGAGACAGATTATTGTGCCAAAAGCAGTTTGGAAATGAGGCCAGACTCCGCGCTGACGTCACGAACCGCGTGTGTAAAACGTGCCAACTGACAAAAACCGAGACGCGACCTTGGATTAAAATTGATCACACTAATAAGTCGCTTTTTTCGCAAGATGTCTCACTGTAGCCACATTGTTTTGAGTGTGTGTGTGTGTGTGTGTGTGATTACAGATACAGCGTTTCCTCCAAGCGAGGTGTAAAATGCTGATTGCGAGGTCTGACAGAAGTGTTAAAGAGAGAAAAACAAACAGCGCAAACACAAACGCCACCTGAGGTTAGACTTAAAGCACGATCACTTAGACCTTAAACACAGGACAGTCTTCTACAGGTCGGGGGCGCTATCACTTCTTTAGGAGTCATATAACTAAACTTCACACCAAACTCAACATGGTGAACATTTAAACACGTGTAACACACGTCACTAAGGACATATTCAGTGCTTTTCAGTGTTTCTGTACGACATGAACAGGAATAATACTCGAGCGACCAGTCAGATTTTTACACGGATCTGAGTTCACCTGGACCTGGACCCATAGCCTGGTGTGTTTAAGATGAGGGAACACTCTGTACCGAGACAGAGACCGTGCTCACGTCCACTTGTGTGCAGTTCCAATCAAAAATAAAAGCTAACTGTACCTAATCAGGTAAGAAGATCGAGGTCTAGAACGTGACATCATCACTTGTTAATGTAGGAAGACAGGAGAGAAGATCCACCACACGGAGAGGAACGCTGCATCACGTTCCCACAGAGTTCACAGTATATTAACCCTCTAGCACTGACTTCAGGAAGATAGAATTGACGTTTTTGTTTGTCGATTTAACCTCAGGAGCAGATGATCAACTGATTACATTTTGGATTTCATCCAAACAGGTTGGGCTTTTTCCTCAATACTCAACAGCTTCCGTTCTGTTTGAGGTGCGCTTTAGGGGGAACCTCCTAAAAGCAATGCACCTTATTCACCAAATAAATCTGTCATCGCCTCTTTGCCAGCTGTGAAAAATAGTGTTGCTGGGCGATACTTGGCTGAAAAGTAGTGTTGCCATGGCGATACCAGCAATACTGCCATGGTGAGCAGGAGAACTCCAGTAGTTATACTACATCAATCTGGTGAATAAAGGAAGCACAACACAAGGGAACTAGAAAACTAGGAATTTAGAGAAACAAAGACAGAGACGCTAAGTGAAGAAAACACTTAAACAGTGTTGATCAAAACTAGGAATCTAGAAACACCAGAGTATCTGGTTCAGGATTCTGGACTTGTGTGTGATCAGTGATGTAGCAAAAGTGTCTCAGGTGTCTTTACAATATTGAAAAAAAGAAATTCAAGCATTTAAAAAATTATTATTATTTTTTACATTTAATTTACATTTTTTAGTTTTTATGTAAAGGTATGGAGCAGGTAATACACGAGTCACAGTGAAATATTGTGATAATAAGACAGCAAGAGTGAGACACTAAGAGTGAGATGACACAAGTAACATGTGTATCAGATATATCGCCTTATAAATATAAATAAAAATAAAACGAGAGTGAGATAAGGAGGATACGGAGACATACAGTACAGTGGAGAAGATAATGAGAACGTGCTATGACGAGTGAGATAATGAAAGATAATATAAATGAGATAATTGGCATTGAGATAAGATAGTGGAAATTAGAAACAAAACAAAATAGAAAGGGGGAGAGGGAGAGAGACAATGAGATAGTGTGAGTGAGATACCAAGAGTGAGGAACTAAAAGTGAGATACTGAAGGTCAGAGAGTGCGACAGTGAAATAGCAAGAATTAGACAGTGAGATAAAATGACGAGATAATGAGAAATAGCAAGTCCGTAAGCTGATAATGAGACAGTAAGAGTGAACGTAAAATAGTGAGAGAGGAACAGTTAAAGTGACTAATGGAACAGTGGTGAGAGTGAAATGGTGAGAGTGATGGAATGAGAAAGTAAAATAAGGAAAAAGTGAGAATGTGAGATAGAAGATAAAGAAATAAGATTAGGATTGGCAGTGTAATACTGGGTGAGTAAAGAGTTGGTAAATATGAGATAGTAAGAGTGAGTCAGTGTAGCGTGAGACAGTAGCGGACTGTTACAGTGTGATGATGAGTTAATGAGAGTGAGATGATGAGAAACCCAAAGCCACAAACAAATCTCCATAAAAAAGAGCTAAAGCTTCTCAGAGTTCCAGTCTAACATCCAAAAGAAAATAGAAAGTGAGCAAAACTAAATAAAAACTGCTAAAATACATAAAAACATAAGGAATAAATCATCAGTCAGACTGTTAGCCCCTGTGTAGTGACCTGTGGTGGAGTTCGACCTCGGCTCTCCTCTACACATCCCTCTGTTATTCTCTTATTCTAACCAGAAACACAGCGTGACCTTTATTCCCAGTGAAAGCTCGTGGCAGCAAGTCGATGCTAATCTATTTGTGAGTCTGTTAGCTAATAACAAGCTAAGCAACCTCTCAGAGAAATATGGCTTCCAGAGCTCTTTAATTTGTCATAATAGAGGAGAGGAAAAACTAAACCAGATTAGCCGACCCCAATTCCCATATTCCACTCCCACAGCAGCGGCTAGGGCAAAAGGGCTTGTGGGTAATTTAAAGAAACCCTGCCTCTCTGTAACCGGTATTGGAATCCAATTAAGAAACTGCAGTGCTGGTTTATTTTTTTAGTATAATGAGCTCAAGTTCATTTGGGGGAGAAAGTCATGGCTGTCACGGTGAGATCCGATTACACCTCGTCTGTACGTGTACGGAAACAGGAAGTTATTCAATGATGGGTTTTATATATATATATATATATATTTTTTTTTTTTTTTTTAACTTAATTCTATTATTGTCCTTTATTTTTAATTATTTTAAAAATCCACTGGTATGCCACAGTGCTGTTTATTTCTGGATCCTGATTGGTCAGAAGATGATGATTGAAGAACAGCAGTAGTGTAGTAGCAGTAGTCTGACAGTAGTGCAGGTTTATATGAACGCATGAACTTTGAGTTTTCTCCCTTCAGGACAGAGGAGTTTACGCTTCTTTTTAATTTTGGTATTAATATAGTTTTAACAGACTTTTTGCAGGATTGTGTTAGAGACGTTCTTTCAGCGTTATCCCGTTGCCGTGTAGTAAATATCACTCTGACGTCGTTTCATCAATTTAACTTTGAAAAACAACCTAAGGATTCCTGCTGGGAAAGTTCCAAAATGCTGGAGGACGTACCGTTATAAGAAAATAATTAACTTCGAGGTAAGAGCAGTAACTCGGCTCCAGCACACCACTGAGTTGTTGATTATTTTCTAATAACAGTCCCACTGTGTTTTATTCAGGGCTGTCAGCATTAATGTGTTAATGCTGTGATTAATACTAAACCCCTAGTGTTTAAAAATGATCAAAGGCAAAATAATTCACACCCCCACACCTACTCTGTGTGACGCATCTGATTGGACAAATTCTAGACCCTGAAGTCAGAGATGTGCAGTTCTGAGAACAGTTCTAGAATCAAGGCCTATTAAATCGAACCAGTTCTGGGATTCTAAACTGTTCTCAGATCTGTTTCCTTTTGTGTGTCTACAACTTCCTGTTTTAGAATTTGTCCAAAGAAGATGACATACAGAGACACTACTGAGCTAAGTTCTTAAGGTGAGATGTTGTATTGTGAAACTCATTGTCTCATAGGAAATAATGTAAATGCAGATAATCCGTTCCAGCCACACAAAGATATTACCGATATTACCGATTTCCAACACTATAATCATATTTAATCTACATAAAAACATTTAGAAAAGACATATAAATGAAGTAAAATATGAAATAAATAGACATTAAACCTCACTTAACATTTAATTTATGATTCCTCTTTACACCGGCTACTTTAAAAACCAAACTGAAAGCGGCTCCCTTTTCTTCTTGCTACCGTCCTTGATAACATTCTTGTGACCCGCGGCGCTGCGTCTTCACTAAATCTTACACAAAATGAAAAAAAAAAAAACCACAATAAACTTGCTTCTCTTGACTTTCCACTGACACAAAACAAGTTTTAATCGTGACTGGACGTACACGTGAAGCTTCATATGCCGAGGCGAATTTTTTACAAAATTTAAATTCTTATGGCGTTGATTCTCAAGGCGGGGCGTTTGTAATGCCGAGGTACAGCTGCATCTGAATGCCACGAGACACTAAATGGAGGAGATTAAGTCGTAACTGACGGCGCTCTCACTACTGATTGAATTTAAAGTCATTCTTTATTTAAAGGATATTAATAATGAATGAATATTGGCATGTTTATGTAGTTAATATTGATTGTTGATGACAGGCTGTAGTGTGTGTGAGTGTATTAATTTCATCATGACAGAAGGTCTGAATAAAATCCTCACTGAGCGCTGATCCCCGTGTTTAGAGCTGATGCTGATGCACATTTCACAGCGTGAGGTAGCAGAGCGCGAGCACCGATTGATGGAAATGATATTAGCCGCCTTTTATATATAAATCTAATCCAGTTAGGCCGATATAGATTCTGTGTTCTTAGTGAAAATAACAGAACAAACAGGTTTACAGGATAATCATTCCATCGGCCTGGTTACTCCGTTGCTCGTCACTAATCCAGCGTTATCCTCGGCTCATCCTCGTGATAAAGCTCCGTTATTAAACAGTGAGATACAAACACACCTCCCGGGAGCGGCCTCAGACGTTCTGTAGACGTTCAGGCGCAGCAGGATGTGATTATGGTGCTGTAAAAATCGCTTCTGTCTGTTCTGAGAATAACATCCGAGTCTCTCGTCGCATCGCCGCATCTCAGCCGGAGCGGAATTAAGCAGCGATGAAGTGGGACAGAGGCGAGGCATTAATCACGGCGAAAGGTCAGCGAGAAAAGCCAATTGGGCTGGAGATGAGAGAGATGAAAAGCTCGCGTCTGTCTCACCTCTTCACTGTGCTGCTCTTAATGCACCGGCTGATTCAGCACTCGGGTTCTCCTGGTTCCTCACAACGGTTCTCTCTTACACAGTATATATATATGGTTTTCGAGTCAAAGCAGGACTTTTGATAACGGTACAGAATAACAGAACACAGTCCTGAGAGTAAAAACTCCCTTCATGTCTCTATACAATCCCCTGATACACTAATGCACTTATCCCAGTGTTTAACTACAGCTTGGACACCATCAAGGTAGAAAGTTCTCTGATCAGACTGTCTGATTCACTGTTTGAAACGCCGGCCTCCCAGGAACTCCCTGTGGAAATGTCTTGGAGCGAGGTCAGGACTGTACGGGGTGTGTGGCGAGAACTCCCAGCTGAGTTCCTGTAACATGCGAGTGGTGTTGGTGAATGAGTGTGTGTACAGTTCCCATATACAGACGCGTCTCTTCCACAAATTGGCGACGTCGATTTTCAGTGATCAGATTCAATGTTCACGACTGCAGTGAGCTCCGAGACACCTCGGCTGGGATCATCGCTCACAAGATGTTCACTTAAGATGTTCACACCGTTCAGAAGTTTTACTGCGACTAAGAGTCTCATCACCGCACTGTGCCTGAACTCTTCTGTAAATGTCGATCACTTTTATACTTTCAGCATTCAGCAGAAATTTCAGCACGAGTCCGGGTAGTTTAGGAGTCTTTTCATGAACGTCACTGCAGCACTGCAGCTCGTCTGCCGCTTGTTCTTCCATCTGTCAGATTTAGATGTTAATGCTTTCATCATGTAAGCTCTTAACCAGAATATAAATCTTATATAAGTCATACATATTAATGCTGGCTTGAGCACTGACACTGTTTCTGCACTAGTACCAGAACACTACACACTAATCTGCTTCATGATTAACCATTACTTTCAAATATGTTCATTACTGCATGTATTAATTGTGTCATCTACTGATAATTCTGTTGTTTGCACATTTTTAAATAACATAAAAAACTAAAAACTGAGTTATTTTGCTTTAATGGGCTGTAAATTGATTCGGTGATGTACAGTATCACAATTCTTTCGTGTGTAGTTCATGTACAGTAGCAACATTCTGACTCCAACATCTTCATTTTTAAATATTTTTTTTATGTATATGTTTTAAATTAAGTTATTATGTAGAAGGACTTTCTCTCACACACACACACACACACAAACACACACACACACTACCCGAGTCACTCCTCTAAATCTAGATTGATCTCCCGCACTCTACAGCTTTTTCATTTTTTTTTCCTCCCGGAGGTCGTTGTTGCAGTTACTAAATAACAGTCTCTACACTTGGACACAAAATAAAAAAAATGCTTTATCCGTGCACACACGCGGACACGATGTTATAATAAACAGTACACACAGGTACAGATGTTGACTATACGAGTGACACACTGAGACCGAGCATGGGAGATGATTACCCACAATCCAACAGCGCGAGAAAGAGAGGAACCACTGGCTCAGTTGTGATCACGTGACACTTGGTGACAAAGTGCATGCGTACTACAATACTCGTATATCAAGACTTCGCTCGTTTAACAAGGTAAAATGTATTAAAAACTTTTAACAAAACACTGGCAGACCGAGTTACTCACAATCAAAGGTTCCACTGTAATGTTATGTTTTAATATATAGAGACTTGATTTTTTTGGTAGGATTGATTTTTGCAATATTTATACTTTTACTTGTAATGTCTATGACATTTATAGTGTAGTCATGATAAAGCTTAGTAGATTTTAATGAAAGTAATTGTATAAGTTTCACTATTGGCTGATATTCAAAACATCAGCATCAACATTTGTATCAGAAAAAATTAAGTAAAATCTTTAATACTTATATTTGCAAATTATAGTTAAATCAGCTTTTTTTCTAGTGCAGTTCACAATATCTCCAGTAGGTGATGAGGAGCTACATATGTACAGTACTGTATGTATGTATTGTTATGTTGAAATAACTGAAAAAAATTAATTAAACAAACAAATCCAGATGCCTCTTACTCCTTGGGCGTATGTTTTCACTGTCACTATTTAAATCATTGTGTAAAATGAGATTCTGTTAAAATGCTTTAATGTATATAAGAGACAGGAATCACCAGGGGCGAGTAAGAACAATAATATCACGATAACTCGGTGCCAATTCAAATCAGATTGTGATTCTTTAAGTATCACGATTTTATAAATATTTCAATTCTATATTCATCCTTTTCTCCAGATTTTATTATAATTCTAAAAATTTAGCTTTTAATTGTTCCTACCACACAGGACCCTGTGCTGAATAGTTTAGAGTGCACCACCTGCAGGATCGTAGAGGAACTGCACCATTTTACCACCACAAATGCAAACATACAGTATATAATGTGTATATATATATTTATCAGTTTTGGAGTCAGTGTGGCAATACATAAATTGCTCCACAAAAGAACTGCAATAAATCGAGTAAAGGTTTGTACACGCCTGACCTAAAGACCCCTAAAGACAGATTTATATTATTAATGACATGTACTCGTCTCTTAAACATCACTGTAGGAGCGCAGATAAACTCCCTCACGCTTCAATCACCATCCTGCCTTTATTACTCAGACGTGAGGACGACTTTCTCCCTGCGCGAGTGTGTGTGTGTCCTCACATTACCCGAGTCTAACGCAATGAGACACTTATTTATAACAAGCTAAAGAGCTTCATCCTGCTCTCCAGCATAATTACAACTCTGTCTGGCTGTTTAACAGATCACAGCGCTTCAGGAGCTGATCAGAACCACACCATGTGTGAAAGAGGGAAAGAAATTTAGAAAGAGATTAAACACACACACACACACACACTGGCAGCACTGGAGCACTCTTAAATACTCCTAACCTATCTGACTGGGTTAAAGACGCGCCGCATACTGCGCTTATACTCTACACACTAGTGTGTGTGTGTGTGTGTGTGTGTGTGTGTGTGTATAAACTCGTCTGCATGATTCTTGAGAAAGTGCTAGTGATCATCATGGTCGCATAATTACTCCAGGTTCTACTGTGACAGGCCTGACGGCGCTGTTTGTGAACGAGTCTGCGCTAATCACTCTCTAATTATCGTTCCTGTTAAAATGATTTGTTAGATTTGACACCGCGGTGAGTGTCAGTGGCGGCTGGTGGTTTGTTAAACAGAGGAAGCACAGGTGTGTGTGTGTGTGTGTGTGTGTTACAGAAGTACATGTCTAAATAGCTGGCTGTGTTGTGTTTTATCGGCTCCATATGCTCATCTGGCCTGCTGTTTAACTCAGTTTAATTTACGCTAGTGGTGTCTGCCATGTTCCGCTAAGAAGCGGATGCACTGAGAACTAGCGAGCTACATCTGAAATGGAGAAGGTAGTCATGTATGAAGGGTGCATTATTATTATTGTTATTATATATATATATAAAATCTTTCATTTCAGCCACTGCTTAACTCGCTCTCCTCTAGTGTTCAGTCCAAACCGCTGAGCTGACTCTGACAGAGCTCATTACTCAGTAGCAACCATGGCATAAACAACACAATCATTAAATAAACAAATAAATAAATAATTAAATAGCGAGAGGACACAAGGTGCGTTCAAGTCAAACTGGGACTTGAAACTTCCAAGGCGGCATGATGAACTGAATTTAAGTTGATTTGAACTGACTACCCAGAGCAAAGTAATAGACAGATGCACATGATCACGTGTTTTTCTTGTTGTTTCTCTGACCAAACATTAATAATAATTATATACGTGTTATGAGCTATGTTATAGCTCTACTTTTTTGCGACATCATTCCCTCATTCCGCTAGTGGTGAAATTTACCCTTAATAAAAGTAATGATAACTTTCGTTCTGTCTGACATACCTGAAAACTTAAATATGCAGTTTGAAGTCTGAAGCCTCCTCGTTAACACACCGGCAAGGCTTCCATAATTTATTCTTTTTTTTATCGTCATTGACACATACTGTATCTGTGCCACTTGAGTTTTAAGGGTTAAGGAGTTCCTGGGGGGCCGGTGTTTCAGACATGAAGCATGCACTCAGAGAAAAACTTTCTACCTTGATGGTGTCCAAGCACTAGTGAGACACTGTGATGAGTGCATTAGTGTATCAGGGGATTATATAGAGACATAAAAGGAAGTTTTTACTCTCAGAACTGTGTTCTGTTATTCTGTATGTTATCAAAAGTCCCACTTTGACTCGAATGACCTTCGTAGATTACTGAAATATTTAAATGTCAATTTCAAGTAGTAATCACTTAATGACAAAATTTTCTTTCATTTTATTTATTTTGTTTTTCTAATAATTTATTTAATGTAATATTTATATATTTAATGTCATCACTCTCGACCCTTCATAGTGACGGCTATAAATAGACCTATTAATGTCTCAGCTCTTATTATAGGCTCTGAGTTGCTGATTGGTGTTGAGAGTCCCAGCACCACCAAGCTGCCACTGTCGGGCTCTTCTGCAAGATTTTTACTCAGTACGGAGATAATAACCAGTTGTATAGAATGAACAGAACCCGAGTGGCACCAATGTGGTTAAATTCGACATGTTCAGGGGTACGGTGTTCACCTTCACTCCTTCACCTACACAGGAGCATTAGTACAGAAAATAAACGGTGCCATGTCATGGGTTCTCAGTAATTGGCTTCTGGTTATGAGGCTCCGCCCCTTTGACAGATCTACCAATCATGATAAGAAGTCGTGCATCTGGATCAGACAAGCAAAAAAACAAGATCTAATAAATATTGAGATTTTTTTTCCTGTAAAACCTTCAACTCAACACAACACTCCTGTTAACTCTGATATTAAATGAGAAATATGTTAGAAGTCTGATCCAATTAATTCATGAATTAATTAATCTAATTAAAGCAGGATGTAAAAAAAATTTTGTTTTCCCAAAATGTTTTAGACAAGTTTTGGGATTTTTAGTAAGTCTGTTTTAGTAAGTCTGTTTTAGTAAGTCTGAAACATATGTTGCTCACTGTGACTGACATTCCTCCTGGGTGTGATGAGGAAAGGGGGCGGAGCTTCCAGGATGTCAGGTGATATCAGGGAGTTTTGAACACCTGTGCAGCTGTCAATCACTCCAGCTGCATAAATTCCACTTCTTACTGCTTAGTGGGAAACTCTATCCCGGCGTGCGCCGATGCTAACGCCGATGCTAACGCCGATGCTAACCCATGTGTAGTGTGTGAGGTTTATCAGGTCTGAATTATAAACCCATTTGAGCGTTAACTGCTCCTCTAACGGAGAGAGCTTCCTGCCTCGCTGCATTACTGCTCTGTTCTCTTCACAACGAGTGCTGCTTTTTCCTCTTATTTGGCTCTTACTCAGCTGAATCCCTGCACACACACACACACACACACACACACACACACACACACTCCCCGCTGAGAGTTGAAGCACTGCTGTTACATCTCAGTCTGTTTGTAATGTGGAAAAGAGCAACGCGTTTTATTTATTCATCCCTCTGAACACGACTGTTTCCATTTACTCTCACTGAGAGGAGAACAGCGTCGTATTGATCCTGCTGTCTCACTCTCACAGGATTGACGGAGAAAGAGAAACAGAGACAGGCGAAGTTTCCTCTCTTATCTCTCTGTCTCTCTAAATGTAATTTACAGTGGGGTGGATTCATTATTAGTCTGACTGCAGTACAACACTATAATACGGCTCAGGCATGAACAGTCACTGGTTTAAAAATCAATCTGTTCATCTCGCTCTATGTCTGTCTGTCTATGCACATGCCCATCTGCCTCTCTGTCTTCATGTCTGTGTGTCTGTCCATGCTTGTCTATGTGCATGCCCATCTGACCATCTGTCTGTCTGTCTGGCGATGTCTGTCTATGTGCATTCCTGTCTGTCTATCTGATTGACTGTCTGTCTGACTGTTTGTCCATGTCTGCCTATGTGCATTCTCATCTGACTATCTGTCTGTTTGTCTGTCTAACTGTCTGTCTGTCTATGGGCATGCCCATCTGTCTTTCTGACTGTCTGTCTGTCCACGTATGTCTATATGCATGGCCATCTGTCTGTCTGTCTGTCTGTCCATGGGCATGCCGATCTGTCTTTCTGACTGTTGGTCTGTCTGTCTGTCTGTCTGTCCATGGGCTTGCCCATCTGTCTTTCTGACTGTCTGTCTGTCCATGGGCATTCCCATCTGTCTTTCTGACTGTCTGTCTGTCTACATCTGTCTATACAGTATGCATGGCCATCTGTCTGTCTGTCTGTCCCTGGGCATGCCCATCTGTCTTTCTGACTGTTGGTCTGTCTGTCTGTCTGTCTGTCTGTCTGTCTGTCTGTCTGTCCCTGGGCATGCCCATCTGTCTTTCTGACTGTTGGTCTGTCTGTCTGTCTGTCTGTCTGTCTGTCCATGGGCATGCCCATCTGTCTTTCTGACCGACTGTCTGACTGACTGTATGTCTATGTACACTCCTTCTGTCTGTCCATGTCTGTCTATGTGCATGCTCATCTGTCTCTCTGTCTGTCTGACTGTATGTCTGTCTGCCTGTCTACAGTTTGTATAGTATACAGATTAAAGATGAAAACTGTTTTTTTTATAAAGAAATAAATTAATGAATGAATAAACAATGTTTTTCTATTTGACGTTAGATCATAATAAAACTTAATCTGATAATAATAATAATAATAATAATAATAATAATAATAATAATCTAGTGTTTTAAAAGACAATTATGATTTTCAGATTTTTTTCAGGTCATTAACTCTCTCAGTCTTGAGTAAACTCTTATCTGTATGTAAGTTAAATAAATATAGTATTATAGAATTATATTTATGACGGTCTGAAATCCACATCTGCCCTGCATTAGTGCGCTTATAATCTATTGATAATAAACCCTGCGTGATCCCATGAGGCATTTGTGTTTTTAAGGGAATTCCACATTTTTTAGTGTGTGTGAGAGACAGAGAGTGAGACAGGGTGGAGATGAATGTGTGTCTAATCTGTCCATCACGCTGATAAATGGAGTGGAGATTTAGCAGAGCTTTAAATTATTCACCACGCACAGAGTACTAACAGCGTACGACTTACACAGGAACGAGGGAGAGCGAGAAACCAGGGCAGCGGGCGGAGACGTGAGGGATATTTTAATACATGACACTTGCAAGTTAGCAATGTAAACATGCTAATATTACCACATTCGCGTGATGTCAACATACAGTACTTAAGCAGGCGATGGGATCTGAGGAGGGATCAGTGTGCTACAGATCAGACCGTCTTTCTCCATCCAGGTTTGTTATCATAGACAGTTTAAAGTCAGAGTACGCTGCATTGACGCTAAAGTACACCGAAAGAGTTGTCTTTGATGGGCCAATTAACAGACATCTGGAATGATTGACAGATATTAACCAAGGGGCAACCTCCTGTTCTGTTAAATGAAGCCAACGTGGAAGCAGCAGCCCATGCAGTTCCTCTAATGACCACTAGGCCCCAAAAGTGAGTCGTGCCCCGTCGAGCCCCATGTTAAAATTCTCAAACTTTACAACAGAAATAAACATGTTTACAGCCTGGGACAAAAACGGTTTTGGTCTCCATAGCTAGATTTCACATTCAGGACACCTGTACAGGGGGTGAATATTTATCTTACTCACCGGTTAAAATTATGTTCAGCCAGAAAATTAGGCATAACAATTTGAGCCGGCTGCATTACAGGTGTAAAATCGCTAGGCAGCTAACTGGAATTGGTTTAGTTTAACTTAGCATGTAGCATTTTAGCTAAGCTAAAGTTCAGCTGAGATTTAGCTGACTCAGACTAGATCGCGGTAAATCTATAAACGGGAAAATGGTTGGAATTTAGTCTGAGTCAGCTCCTGTCAAGATGGAGACAGCCAGAGCTCCACAGCTGAGCTTCAAAGCCGCTCTTCAGAAAACCTAAAGGTGGCGTCATGGAGGGCTTGTCCGGTGCTTTATTAGCTGCCCCTCAGGAAGCCCCACCCCTTTCTCCAATTGGACAATGTTCTAATCTTAAAGATGAACTGACGTGGTGTGCTCGCTCTTCCATAGATCGGCTTATTGCTAAAACCACTATAGTTTCATTTCTCAAAAATAAGCATTAATATTGAGCTAGCTAAAAGTTGTTCACATCTGGCAGCATCTGCAAGTCCACAAATAGTTTGTAGAGGCAACACATCACAATAACTGCAGATAAAATGATCTCAGACGAACAAATTCCACATATTTTTATCTCTGTTTAAAGACCTTTTGTCACGCTCTAGTTTCACACTTAACCTGTGACTCCACCCCCTTAGCTACCTAGCTATCTGTGACTCCACCCCTTTTACTTAGCTAT